>SJYO01045292.1:6688985-6910846 GCA_006410555.1 Capra ibex | reverse complement strand
GGTCCTGACTAGAGGAAGTCTTACCTGACCAACCTAGAGGAACGTCAGGTTCCCTGAGAGTTCTCAGAAGAGGTTGTGGTGTCAAGTTTTCGTAGTTAAGAAGCCGTGAGCCGGAAGAAGTGTCAGGTTGAGAGTGTAGGTATGTATCTTGTTGGTATCGGAACTGATCTACCTGGAAACAACCGTTTCTTTACAGAGACGAAAACTTATACGATAGATCCAACGAGTATTGAAGTGAAGGTTCCTCATTTATAGAAAATTAAAGTACCGACGTTTGTGGTAGACGTCACTAAGACCTCGGTTTTTTTATTTCAGACTGTGACAAAGCTGACAAAGAGGTAGATAAAGGGTACTTCACTACCCTGACTTACGGTACTAGGATCAAAAGACTTACAACTCGAAATTCGGTTGAACAAGTGAGAGGAGAAAGTGAAAGTAGTTCTCCGAAAAATCGAGGAGAAGTGAAAGACGGTATTCCCACCACAGTAGACGTATAAACTGCACTAACTAAAAAGAGGGCCGTTAGAACTAAGGTCGAACACTAAGAAGGTCGGGTCGTAAAGAGTACTACATGAGACGTATCTCCAATTTATTCGTCCCACTGTTATATGTCGGAACTGCATGAGGAAAAGGATAAACCTTGGTCAGACAACAAGGTACAGGTCAAGATTGACAACGAAGGACTGGACGTATATCCAAAGAGTTCTCCGTCCAGTCCACCAGACCATAAGGGTAGAGAAAATCTTAAAAGGTGTCAAATAACACTAGGTGTGTCATCAGTCAAGATTTATACTTTTATAAAGATTAACTTTACGGTCAAAATTCTTTAGCTATTTTATACACTATGTATATGTTGTATATCATAGATAAAATTTTGTATATATAAAATAGATAAAGAATACATACCAGTGTTAAAACAAATGTTTACATTATGTTCGTGTGTATGTATGTGTGGGTGCAAATGTACATATCATGTGTACATGATCTTTCCATATATGGTTTTATAGTTTTCACTAATACCCTACACTTTCTCTTCCACTTTGATAATTCTTTTTTTAATCCAAGTTTAAAGAGATACAAATTTATAAAATGTTCTCGTAGTTCTCTTCATAAAATTTCACTTATACACTTATAAAAAAGAACCGTTTCTCTAGTAATCAATGAATCAAACTTTGCCTATTGATTTTATCCTAAACTATCACATGAATTAGTATACGACAATTTATAACGACGTAATAAATCTGACGTCTTTTACGTCAAACATTTATAGATTAAGTGTTTTAGAAGTACCAATATGGTCGTAAGTACTGACGTAATCCCTTTACTTTCAGCTCGGCTTCTCGATAAATTATTATTAATGATGTCGAATTTACATAACTCACGTAGGTGTACGGTCCGTGATATGATTCCTGTGCGTATTTCATGTATGATTAAAATATTAGAGGTAAATTACCCTCGAATTTCCTCCAATCACTCAACGGATGCAAGTGTTTTAGTGTTTTGTGACCGTTACACTAAGTTGCGAGGTCAAGACAGACTACCTCGTCGGTACAATAATTGACGACATCAAGTGACGGAAGCCTTGATCTTTGGTCCGCCGGACTGGAGTCGAGAACGTACACCGCATAACTTTGTGATACAATACGATGAAAAATTAAGAGTAGTCAAGATACTTAATGTTGCATGTACGTTAGTTTACGTGTCTACACTTCACGTCAAAACTACTCAAAATTGTTTGCATATATGTGAATACCTCGTTATTACGGTTATTTCGAATCTTTTCAAGACATAGAAAAGGTAGCCTAAGGGGAGAATGGTAGGTCTCCCTGGGGTACAAGGTTGAAGTCAGTGGAATCGATTCAGAACAGTATATATTAGAAGTATATTCTCTACCACCTCCCCCGATCGAAGGAAGTGAGTCGTATAAAAAATCTAAGTAGACACAACAACGTACATAATTATAAAGTAAGGAAAAGTAAGGACTCATTATAGGGTAACAACTTATATTGTATAAAAAATTTAGGTAAGTAGACACTCACCCGTAATCTCATAAGCATAAAAACCGATATGACTTATTGAGAAACAAAACACCGACATACAAAAGTAAAGGTAACCTGTTTGTGACCACTTATTTTAACGACTGGATCATATACAAAATGAAATATTTCTTAATTATATATTAAAAGAGTTCACTAATATGGTCAAAGGTATATGGGAGTCGTTACATCCTCTCAAGTTTAAAACCGTCAGAAACCACAAAAGTCTGTAAAGGTAAAATCGTTAGGATTGTCTGTATTTCTCCATAGAGTACTAAAGTTAAAAGTAAAGGGACCCTAATTGCCACAATTCATAGAACGGTTGAAGAATGACCGGTAAATATATATAAGAAAAACCTACACAGAAAGGTACAGAAGACGATTAAAATAGTAGAAAAATAATGACTCAACACAATTTACATAATAAACAAGGTATGTTATAAAACTTTACAGTCTATAAAATAAAAAAATCAAGAACACTAAAAGTAAAAAAAAAATATCAAAAGTATAGTGAGGACTTTTAAGGGTATAAAATTGGGTAACGATACGAAACACACAATAAGTGAGTCAGTACAGGTTGACATCGGACGGTCCGAGGAGACAGGTACGTTAAGAGGTCCGTTTTTATGACCTCACCCATCGGTAAGGAGATAGGTCCCCTGGAAGGACTGGTTTCCTACCTTGGACCCAGAACACGTAACGTCCATCTAAGAAGTGGTAGAATCGGTGGTTCCTTTTACTTAATGGTCTAAAGTGTATTAAAACCTTAGGGACATACGGTTAAAGTTATAGACCCAGTCGATAATTAGACAAAAATAACCGACTAAAAGTATACTGAGAACCAGTGTAAAAGAATAAAGAAAAGTACAGTTCCTTAATGACTATCGTATACTTATAACACTTATACAACCTCTCCGAAATCTAAAATAAAAGAAAGAGGTTTACCATAAATTCAAATAGGGTCGTCCGTCAATTGACGGTCCATTGTCCCTTTGACTCGAGATCCGAAACAATTCGGACCAGTAAAAAAGAGAATCAGGATCCTATATCAGAAATAAGGATTTCGTACTTGGGAGTCCCCAAAATCACGTTTAAGGTTCCACAAAACGTTAAGGGAGATTGGACCCCCCTAATTTTAAGACTTGACCGATAGGAATGTGACTCTTCTACTACTTGCGAGATCAGTCGTGGGAGTCGGAAGGTCGAAACCAAAGGAAGGACCTGAGGTCCCTCATGGAGGGACGTGTTCGTATCCAGTTTCAAGTTGGTTTCTAACTTCCATAAGTAAATATCTAAGTCACCAAGGGTGAGACACCGACAAGGACAAGACTCTAGGAATAGGCTTAAGGATCAGTAAGACTGTTGGGGTTTCAGTCAAGATACTGAGGATTTCGGTTATTTGGATAACAAAAGTTAGACTCGGGGTTGTTGGTAAACGGTCCGACCCATCTGCCTCGGGAGTTCCAGTTTCGGTAAATTTACATCTAAAGTGAGTCACACCAAAAAAGGAAATTCTCCTAGCTGACGAAAATCAACGAGAGATGACGGTCATTTATGAAAAACAGTAACGAAAAAATAAAACGGTTTTTAGACATATATGATAATCACCCTACCGATCAGGTTATGTCCAATAAGACAGTAATAGTCTTCGACCTTCATGTATGTAAAAACTAGGTATATTTATACTAGAGTATAATGAACTCTCGATATAAAGATCGGGAAACCCCCTTTTTACACATACTCTCTCTTTCTATCACCATTATAGGACCTCACGTTTCAGTTCACCCGAAATCCTTCGTAGGGATACTTATTTCGATCACCTCCACTACCTTAAGGTCGAATTGATAAAATTTAGGATTTTCTACTACGCTACTTTGACGACGGGAACTATACGGTCGTTTAAACCTTTTGAGTCGTCACCGGTGTCCTGACCTTTTCCAGTAAAGAGTAAGGTGCGGTTTTCTCCCCTTAACGATTTCTTACAAGTTTGTGTTAACATGAGTAAAGTGTATGATCGTTCCATTTCGAGTTTTAGGAAGTTCGACACGAAATCGTCATGTACTTGACTCTTACAGGTCTACATGTTCGTCCTAAATCTTTTCCTTCTCCTAGGTCTCTAGTTTAAAGGTTGTAGGTAACCTAGTATCTTTTTCGTTCACCTAAGGTCTTTCTGTAGATGAAGCCGAATCGAATGATACAAGTTCGGAAAACCGACATACCTAGTGTTGTTTGACGCCCTTTAAGGATTTCTATACCCTTATGGTCTGGTGGAATGGACGGAGGGCCTCTTCCGTGACCGCTGGGTGAGGTCATGAGAACGGACCGTTTAGGGTACCTGCCTCCTCGGACGACCCGACGTCAGGTACCCCATCGATTCTCAACCTGTACTGACTCGCTGAAGTGAAAGTGAAAGGTGACAGTACGTGACCTCTTCCTTTACCGTTGGGTGAGGTCACAAGAACGGACCTCTTAGGGTCCCTACCCCCCGTGACCACCCGACGGCAGATACCCCAACGTGTCTCAACCTGTGCTGACTACGCTGAATCGTCGGTGTGAATGGACGGAGGACTCTTTGGGTAGACGTTCACTTCTTCGTTGTCTTGACCTGTACCTTGTAGTCTGACCAAGGGTTGATCCTTTCTTCAGACAGTTCCGACATATAGCAGTAGGATGAATAAATTGAATGTACGTCTCATATAGTACACTTTACGGTCCGTACTACTTCGTGTTTGACCTTGGTTCTAACGTACCTCTTTATAGTTCTTGGAGTCTATACGTCTACTATGGTGGGAATACCATCTTTCACTTCTCCTTGATTTCTCAGAGAAACACTTCGACTTTCTTCTCTCACTTTTCGACTGAATTTGGAGTTGTAAGTTTTTTTCCTCTAGTACCGTAGACCAGGGTAGTGAAGTACCGTTTGTATCACTTTGTCACCTTTTTCACTGTCTGAAGTAAAAGAACCCGAGGTTTTAGTAACACCTGTCACTGACGTTAGTACTTTAATTTCTTACGAGCGAGGGACCTTCTTCGACACTGGTTGGATCTGTCGTACAATTTTTCGTCTTTGTAATGAAACGGTTGTTTCCAGGCACATCAGTTTCGATACCAAAAGGGTCAGTCAAGTCAAGTCAAGTCAGTGAGTCAGCACAGACTGACAAACGCTGGGGTAATTAGCGTCGTACGGTCCGGAGGGACAGGTAGTGGTTGAGGATCTCAAGTGAGTTTGAGTACAGGTAGCTCAGTCACTCCGGTAGGTCGGTAGAGGAGACAGCAGGAGAAGAGGAGGACGGGGTTCAGGGAGGGTGGTAGTCTCAGAAAAGGTTACTCGGTTGAGAAGCGTACTCCACCGGTTTCAGAACCTCAAAGTCGAAATCGTAGTAAAGAAGGTTAATTTTGGGTCCTGACTAGAGGAAATCTTACCTGACCAACCTAGAGGAACGTCAGGTTCCCTGAGAGTTCTCAGAAGAGGTTGTGGTGTCAAGTTTTCGTAGTTCAGAAGCCACGAGTCGAAAGAAGTGTCAGGTTGAGAGTGTAGGTATGTACTGGTGTCCTTTATGGTATGGGAACTGATCTACCTGGAAACAACCGTTTCATTACAGAGACGAAAACTTATATGATAGATCCAACCAGTATTGAAAAGAAGGTTCCTCATTCGTAGAAAATTAAAGTACCGACGTTTGTGGTAGACGTCACTAAAACCTCGGGGGGGTTTTATTTCAGACTGTGANTGAAGTTTTCGTAGTTCAGAAGCCACGAGTCGAAAGAAGTGTCAGGTTGAGAGTGTAGGTATGTACTGGTGTCCTTTATGGTATCGGAACTGATCTACCTGGAAACAACCGTTTCATTACAGAGACGAAAACTTATATGATAGATCCAACCAGTATTGAAAAGAAGGTTCCTCATTCGTAGAAAATTAAAGTACCGACGTTTGTGGTAGACGTCACTAAAACCTCGGGGGGGTTTTATTTCAGACTGTGACAAAGGTGACAAAGGGGTAGATAAAGGGTACTTCACTACCCTGGTCTACGGTACTAGAAGCAAAAGACTTACAACTCGAAATTCGGTTGAAAAAGTGAGAGAAGAAAGTGAAAGTAGTTCTCCGAAAAATCAAGGAGAAGTGAAAGACGGTATTCCCACCACAGTAGACGTTTAGACTCCACTAACTATAAAGAGCGCCGTTACAACTAAGGTTAAACACGAAGAAGGTCGGGCCACAAAGAGTACTACATGAGACTTATACAATTTATTCGTCCCACTGTTATATGTCGGAACTACATGAGGAAAGGGTTATCATTGTATTTTTACACTCTGGACCTGGTATTTCTTCCGACCCACGGTTTCTTAACTATGAAAACTTGACACTACTACCTCTTCTGAGAACTCTCAGGGAAGTTGACGTTCCTCTAGTTTGGTTAGTTAGGATTTCTTTAGTTAGGACTTATAAGTAATTTTCCTGGCTACGACTTCGACTTCGAGGTTATGAAACCAGTGGACTACACTTGTCGACTGAGTAACCTTTTCTGGTACTACGACCCTTTCTAATTTCCGTCCTTCTCTTCCCCTACTGTCCTACTCTACCAACCTACCGTAGTGGTTGAGTTACCTGTAATCAAACTCGTTTGAGGTCCTCTACCACTTCCTGTCCCTTCAGACCACACGAAGTCAGGTAACCCAACGTTTGTCAGTCTGTGCTAATTCTCTGACTTGTTGTTGTTATAGTCAACAGGGGATAATTTCATTCTGAACCCCTAAGGGTCCACCACGATCACCATTTCTTGGGCGGACGGTTACATCCTCTGTATTCTCTACCCAAGCTAGGGACCCAACTCTTCTAGGGGACCTCCTCCCGTACCGTTGGGTGAGGTCATAAGAACGGACCTCTTAGGGTACCTGTCTCCTCGGACCAACCGGTATTAGGTGTCCCAGTGTTTCTCATCCAGTGTTTCTCATCCTGTGTTGACTTTGTCGTACGTACGTTTCATTGTAAACGATAAGGGGTATAGAATGTTCTGGGAATTAAGGTTTAATATTGGAAAATCTCAGAGAACCTGACGTTCCTCTAGGTTGGTCAGGTAAGACTTCCTCTAGTCGGGACCCTAAAGAAACCTTCCTTACTACGATTTCGACTTTGAGGTCATGAAACCGGTGGAGCACACTTCTCAACTGAGTAACCTTTTCTGACTACGACCCTCCCTAACCCCCGTCCTCCTCTACCCCTACTGTCTCCTACTCTACCGACCTATCGTAGTGACTGAGTTACCTGAACTCGAACTCACTTGAGGCCCTCAACCCTCAACCACTACCTGTCCCTCCGGACCGCACGACACTAAGTACACCAACGTTTCTCAGTCTGTGCTGACTCGCTGACTTGACTTAATTTGGGATGTTTTTACACCAAGGTTAAACGGGAGGGGTGGAGTCTAGTAGTGTAAGAAAGAGAAGTGTACAGACTAGACCGGTGTAGATTTAGGAGTGGTCGCGAATTTGTGTAGTACCAAAGAAACGTTTCATGAGAGATGGTTCCTATAGATAGATATGGAGGGTAAAAGAAAAGACGGTTTGTTTCAGAGAGAATAAAAATTTACGGATCAAGTTTACAAAAGAGAAGATTCTTAGTAAGTGTTATAAATGTCCTGTTTTATCACAGGGAAATACAAGGGTGTTATAAGACCAAATATGTTATTAAGGTGTAATGTGTATCGTCTTACACATAGAACAACGAACCAGATAGTCGTTGAACTCCCGTGTCATCCACCGGAAAAGAGAACATATAGGGGTCGATAGAGTTATTGACTGTAAAACATCCATAAATTATGTTAACTTAATTCACGTTAATTTAAACTCTCTCTTTTCGTCAGATAGGGGTCGATAGAGTCAATGACTGTAAAACATCCATAAATTATGATAACTTAATTTACGTTAATTTAAACTCTCTTTTTCGTCACATTGAATAAAAAATTAAATTATTATGACTTCTTCATCATTCCGATGAAATTTCCGTTTCTTAGTCTTTAAACCTTTCATTTCAATTTATATGTCGTTGTTCCAACATCTGTGTTTAGATCACTACTCGATGATATAATCTTCACAATTTTTAAGTATCTTAGACTTTTACTAGGTGAAGAGAGTCCATACCCCGTCCGACGACCTTCTCCATGAGGAAACCAAAGTGAATGTCCTCGAACTTTTCCGTCACTCGTATTATCACCGACTACATTCTAAGTTGTAGCATGACAAAGGTAGAGGGCATGGGACGTGGGGTTCCACTCCCCCTACCTGCCGGTTGTCAGTTGTAGGTCCGAATGTATTTTCTATGAGTCAGGGTAGGGTTTACAGATTTGGATTAAGGTTGATTTTTTAAGGTTCTAGTTTTCACATTTTCAACTTGCATTAAAAGGTCTCTCTATCCTGATGTAAACAGAGTATAAAATGTTTTATACATAGGATATGCCTTTTTTTTTTTTGACGAGAGGCATTTGTCCAAGTGGTTTCGGGTAAATAAAAAGAAGAATCCGTATATCGATCTGCCATGAAAGTTCGGTGGGAAGGTCAATACACACCAGTCCTCTAACACAAGACAAATTTCCGCATACTCATTTTCTCTACATTGATGAAGTTACAGATTAGGGATTTTAGGGGCGTGTACAGGAGGTAGATTAGAGGGCAACGGACACCCGTCCTACGTCCCCGTTCTGAGGTTACGGGGTCTTTTATCGTGTCGTTGATTTACCTTTTACAAACTTATGGTTTTACTAAGGTAGTAGTACGATCCGAGAGTCCTGAGTGACTTGGTTTCAGTCGGACAGGGTAAGTGAGTTTATGAACAAGGAGGATGAAACACTAGTTTTGGTCTGATTACCTTCCATTTCCGACTCCTGCCGGATGTTTGACGGACTCCACACCAGTCCTCCCTTACCCCACTTGTGACTCCAGAGGGTGTCCCGACCAAAAAAGTCCTGCCACTCTCCGGACCGACGTCGGAAGAGGCTTCCGGTCCAAAGGACGACGTGCTTGTGTGGGGAGTAACTGGCAGGACTCTAGGTCCGGTCTTGCGAACGTCCGTCTACCAATTGACACCGTTCCCGGGAACTAAGGGGAGAATAAAGGAGGTCGATGGAGTTTCCGACCTAAGTCTCCTGGATTCGGATAATTAATCCGACAGAATTGATTCAAAAGAAGATGGTATCGGATCTCTTAATCTGGTGGATTCCCCATATTTCTACTCAAAGTCGAAACGAACCCCCTTGGCAATAAGTGAAAACAGGAAAATGGAACCACAAATCTCGAACCCTTACAAAATATCCTATCAGCATAAGGTGATAAATTTATCGATTTTATTTCTGTTTTGTATACCCTGTATTTTGGTGTAGTCAAAAAGACCGGAGCCTAAAAAATGAGTACCTAAGGTTCGACGGAGATACCGAAAGGCGTCCTTTTCGAGGGATAAACTTTTTTGTTTACCTGCTTAAGTACGACTTCTATACTCTCCTTTTTCGTTCGGTATTTCATGACTTATCCTTAGGTAGTCTACGACACCTGGTGACTTACGTTCTCGGTCCTTTTTTTTTTTTCTTTCTTTCTTGGTCCTCTCTCAAGATTTATATACAAATTGTTTTTTATGATTTTCGTGGTAAATCACTTTAGGTCAATAAAGTCTTTAACCAGGACACTCCAGAGAGGGAACAGAATGTTTCTGTTCAAAGATTTGGTGAAAATCGTTCTCCTAAGACTTCAGGAATCTGGACATGTATAAATAAATTAGAAGAAGACATTTATTTTCTATTGAATTAGATTTTCGACGGTGTGTTTAGTATAATCGGACTTTTTATTCTCCGAGAGAGAGTAACTGATATAGGGAGTCTTCGAGTTCTCCTATGTTGTCTCAAGAAAGATTTAGTTTAGTTGTATTTAAATAATTTGGTGGAACGTGTTTCGTAAGAAGTTCTTGGACACTCCCCTAGGTTATTACCATTATTATACAGAGCAGAAACCTCCTAAATGGTTCACGGAAGGTCCACGATTCTCTGAATCTTCGAAAGGGGAATACTCTCCGTCGAAACGTCTCACCGTCGTCCTACTGAGACCTCCGTGTCCGAACTCAAGGTCACGGTGGTAAACCGAGGGATCCAAATCTCAAGGAGTAGACAGTTAGCCCTGGTAGTGTCCTTAAGATAAGTCGTAGTATTCTCAAAACATTCATTTAATCAATAATACACTGTTCGTGAAACTTATTCTAGACCGTACATCCTTCGACCGTTAATTACAACCAATACGATGATGTAAAATAGTAGTATTTGTAAAATGTCCATCCTAAACGATCGATCTTACTGATTATTCGTTTGTTTCTTCGTCTTCAATTTCTTAATCACGTTCTAGACATCCTCGATCCCAACCTCAGGTAAAAACGGATAATAATTTTCACACAAGAGTTAGGGACGAGAGAGCATGAGGGTAAGTATGTTTCTTCACATTTGGTATCAGGGAAAGGAATCCTTGGTTCACTGATCTTGTCTTCCCGAGTCTCGAAAAATAAAACTGATTTTATTCACATCAATTGTTATATGTCTTATAAAATAATCGTACCTCTTATACAGAAAATTATCTAATCGTTTTGAAACCCCTCGTAAAATGTAAGATTTCACAACGTAAAATTTCTGGAAACTGTTTTAATGATGCAAATTAATAATTTTGTTAAGACGGTCAACCCGACCCTGTAAAAATGAATAAAATGATTAAAATATTTTCGACTTTATTATGTCATTCACGTTTTTGTCTGTAGGTCTTAGTGGGGGGACACCGTCTATACTTAAGTTCAAAATGTAGATAGTTTGACACCAGTCATAGTGGACCCGTCGGAGTCTTTTTACATCTAAAGGTCTGGACTGGGGTTTAGGTTCCTTAGACAGAGAGGTCTAGTGACAGAGTCACTCTGGATCTTGGAGGTAAATTACAAAAGGTGTCTCTTATGTCTACGTATGTTGGTCGACTCTTGAAGCTCTTAGTAAGGAGGTGTGATAGAACTAAAGAATTGTCTCGAGGTCTCCCCCCAGTCATCAAACCAAATACCACTCATTAGACTCACAAGTGACTTATTGTTAAACGTGAACTTCGGTTGTTATAATTGGATTTGATCTTGACTTTAGGTCATGGTTCATCCTAAATCCAATTTATACCGAAGTGTTTCTGTCTATACCGTTAGTACTTTACGGAACGTGCACTAGGATCGTACCAGAGGTTTCATTCCAGTGTTCTATAGGTATGTCTCTTACCTTTTTACGTAAGTTTGTAGATAACTATCAATATTAAAAATAGATGTGTCCGTTCTTACGTCAAGTTTAAATGATTATAAATTGTATATCTAATTGTCATCGTGAACATATATTAAATATTCATTTACGTGTATATGGATATCATGACTTTCTCCATGTACTAAATTTTGTGATCTCGGTTGTCTCCAATCTCTATAAAACTCACGAGGTCTTGGTGTGACGGTCAACGATAGTGAGTCTACAAGGGCATAGATACATTCCCCATAAACCATGGATGGAACATCCCCCAGAATACTCTTAACTTACTCCATTGTAAACGTGCCACGAATCGAATCGAACGAATTCACGAACTCCTTAGATTCACATTGTCTAGAAAGACGGTGTCGTTAACTACGGGTCTCTTTGTGTCGTTGATCAGGGTAAACTATAAGTACAGGAACCGTCACACTGATGTCGAAGAGGGTGGTTCTCTACCTTAGATAAAAAAAATTAGTAAATAAAAATTAACCTCCTACTGACGAAGTGTTATAGCACAGTCACAGACGGTATACAGTCGTACTCAGTGGGTGTCCATATACATACAGGGGAGGGAGGACTTGAAGGAAGGGTGGAGGGTGGAGTAGGGTGGGGAGATCCAACAGGGTCTTGTGACTTAAACTTGAGGGACGTAGTGTGTCGTTTAACGGTGGTCGACAGACTAACGTATACCACTGTGCGTACAAAGTTACGACGAGAGAGTTAAGAAGGGTGGGAGAGGAAGGGGGCGCCACGGGTGTTCAGACAAGAGATACAGACACAGAGGTGACGACGAGTCGTCTATCCTAGTAGTCCTGGTAGAAAGGTCCAAGGTGTCTATACGTAAGTATATGTGATAAACAGAAAGAGAAAGACTGAATGAAGTGAGACATATTACCCGAGATACAAGTAGGTGGAGTAATCTTGAGTGAGTCTACGTAGGAAAAATACTGACTCATTATAAGGGAATACATATACATGGTGTTAAAGAAATAGATAAGTAGACAATTTCCTGTAGATCCAACGAAGGTACAGAATCGATGACAATTGTCACAACGTCTCTTGTAACCCTACGTACACAGAAAAAGTAAATACTAAAGAAGTCCCATATGCGGGTCATCACCCTAACAACCCAATACACCATCGAAGTAAGGATCTAAAAAATTCCTTAGACGTATGACAAGAGGTATCACCGACATAGTTAAACGTAAGGGTGGTTGTCACGTTCTCCCAAGGAAAAGGAGGAGTGAGAGATATCGTAAACAACAGACATCTAAAAAAAAAAAAAAAAAACCACCTACCATCGGTAAGACTGACCACACTCCACTTTGAAGTGACATCAAAAACTAGACGTAAATATTCTCTACCTTAGATAAAGTTGTGAGGAACTGAGTTCCAACGAGTGAACCTCGGAACGAATAAAAGGTCCGGTCTGACGACTTCCTATTCCTTGGTGGACCTTGTCTTTGTTTGATCTGATCGGTCGAGAGTTGAAGGGACCGTTGACTGATCTCAGGGTACTCACTTGAGTCAATTCTACTCTTCTTGGAAGGTCGAACACCACTTGGGTTGTCTTAATCCTCAATACGTTTGTCGACAACAAGATTCGGTGACTTCAAACCTCCTACAAACGATGTGTCTTTCTCGATTCACTATATGAATCGAAAATAGTAGTCCTTTTTATGTTTTGTAATTAGGTGAGACTTTCCTTCCTTGTTCCCTTTTCTAATTTATTAACGGGATTTGAGACGACGACGACGACGATTCAGTGAAGTCAGCACAGGTTGAGACACGCTGGGGTATCCGCCGTCGGGTGGTCCGAGGGGGCAGGGACCCTAAGAGGTCCGTTCTTGTGACCTCACCCAACGGTAAAGGAAGAGGTTACGTACTCTCACTTTTCACTTTCAATTCAGCGAGTCAGCACAGGTTGGGAGTCGCTGGGGTTCCTGACGTCGGAAGGTCCGAGGAGGCAGGTACCCTAAAAGGTCCGTTCTCATGACCTCACCCCACGGTGACGGAAGAGGTGGGATTTGAGATCCCCTTGTTTTTAGTATCTCGACTTCATTAGTTCACTTTTCGACTAAGGTAATCTCCAGTGGACACCAGAAGTACTTTCTGAATACACAAGTCCATGACCAGTCGTAGTCACAAGGGAAATCCCTCCTCCTCCAGACACCCTTTTGTGTTCCACCTGTGCTTCCAGATACACCACTTCGAGGTGTCAATCTTCCCTAAATCACTACACTTCGTCGGACCCGGACTGTATGTTTCATTGAAGACACTGCTTGGAGGACTAGAAAGACCAGTCAAGCTACTACTCGGAACCCGACACTAGGGTCCTCTTTTACTGTTTACATTACCTTATTTGTAAATGTGCGAAGAGTCGGGTCCTTGAGTCTCGTCAAAAGTCGATACCCAGATGTGGACAGAAGTGGAGAAGTCAAGAATCCTAGACTAGAAATTTTTAGTCTTCTGTAAAAAAATTGAGGATCTTGGATTCTGTATTGATTGACGTCTATGGGTTCTTTGTCACTAAAAACAAAGAGAACAACTTGAACTTAGGGGTTCACTCCTATTCTCTTATAAAGAGTCTTTATCAATGTTATCTGGAGGGTTAAAAAGAGACTTTTTTATACTTACTTACTCAAAACACAGTACAAGTAATCAATCTTCGCATTCTTTCGTGTCAACTAATTTTAGAATGAGTCTAATACTATTTCTATAAATCAACTACGATTAGAGTACCATTTAATAAACGTCTGGAGTGAGTACGTGAGGAAGGTGTATAGGTGCGATAGTGAATTTTTCAAAAAGGACTAGATCTTTTACAGTAAAACTGTACGTAAAGACCAACGGATGTATAATAGGTAAAAGTAAAAGGGGTGTTTGTCTTAGGGATATAACTGACCCCACCGACATACTGGTTTACTTTAAGTATTAAATGGTAGTCGAGAAAGTTTCTACTTTTTCTATACACACTAGTTGAATCTACCTTCCTCTTTGGTAAAACACCCGAAGATCCGTTCGAGTAATGTCTCCCGAATGAGAGTGTCTAGAGAAATATGACAATGCTACTGCCACTGCTAGAGACTGAAGGGGTAAGAAGGTGGACGGACACACTTTAATTTTGGTCCAGTCTGAAGACATCGACTCCTCACTCGTACTCGGACCTCTGATATAAGGCAATACCTTCTTTCTTCCCGACCATACAAGGACTTAGAGACTAACGTAGACACCTCTACCGTGTCATCGGGACTTGCTGAAGAGTAAACTCCGCTCTTTTGTTAAAAACGATTACGTATACAGTCGATCCTGGACCCCACCCCTTACCCCGAAGACATTGAACTTCGGATCACGATATAAATTTACAACACCCATACATAAAATTAAATGATTGTCAACTTCCGACAAGGAGACCTACTCCTGGACAAGAAACTGGGAGTCTATTCATAATTAATGACCCTTTAAGACTCAACTGTTTTGTAACCTTTCCATTGTTGTGTCAACCGTTTTGAGGGTCGTCAAGTAACCTCCCCGCTCCCGTTATAGCTGGTCTAGGGATTTCTTCCTTCCCGTCACCCTTCTTACATCTTATACGGTCAGCCCGTCGGCACACTGGAGTCCTACCGAATATCAAGTAGTCAAGAGTGGTCCCTCCCTATAAAGGTAGTCGTTATTCCGACCTAAATGAGTTCCATCTACGATGATTTCCTGGTCCTTTTCTCTTACTCCCAGTATAAAGAGGTCTTAAGGTGTCTCTGTGAGACTTACTTCGATTTAGACGGTGGTCTCTACTGTCCCTAAAAGTTCGTTTTTTATATGATCGACCACAGAGTTGTCGAGTCATTGTGGAAAAAAATAAGAAAAAATTAAACCGCTCAAACGAACTATTCTTTTGTATGCGTTGAGTCCAAAATAAGTTTCCGTAGGAGTAACGAAGGTGAGTTCGTTTCTGGGAAGAGTTCCTTTACACTTTTCCGTCCTGGATGGACTTTCCTATTAAGGAGTTTTATTAGAAATTTAGACTACAATTATCTCAGATTCGTAATTGCCTTTAAAACTGGATTTCATTTCTTCTTTATGATTGACGTAAGAATCTCGTCGATATTATCCAGACGAAGATGTCTCAGCGAAACGGACCTAATTTCTGTATCTAACGAGGGAAGAAAGAGCTCTTCGGAAATATTATCTCTCATCCGGTTCGTCTTTGTGTCTCCATTCCTCTGGAGAGAGAAAGGTTCTCTATTCTTTACTCATGTAAATTTATGAAGGAGAAGGTAGTCTTTGAGGGGTCATCGACCCCTGTATTCAAGTCTTCATCCCTACTACTCCATTCCAGTTACAATTGTCCACGGAACCTCTGTTGGAGTAAACAAAATAGTCTTTTACTCTCGGTACTTCTTTCCATTAGAAAGGGTCTCCTTAAATCGAAAATTTGAAGTTAGCACAATATCTTAGAGAAGAGGAGTAAAAGAAGGATGTCTCTTCATTATACAGTAAAATACCGGGTATGAGGGTAGACAAGGTCCTTTTTGATTACCCAAATCCCCTCTACTTTTTCCTAATTTTTAGACGCACTCTCTTTTTCTTTAGAGACACTTGAAAGTTGATCTACGCATTCCCATTTACTGTTGTCCGACAAACCTACATACATAAGAGTCTTTGTATTTTTAGAGAGGACTGTGTGTTCTCTCTTAGAAACAAAACCATTTGTGAATCGACGAATGAAATAAAAGGTAGTAAAATTTTCCTGATTACTGGGTCCATGAACATCCAGGGTCTTCCCCCGGGAAAAGAGGTTTGACGTGTGTATTTCTACCGTAAATGACGGGAGTAGGTTTGTGACCGAAAGAAAAGAGGGTAATAAATAAAAGTCTTCCTTGAGACTCCCTATTAGTTAGCATACCACTCTTTTTTGAATCTCGGTTCTTTATAAAACGATTAATACGGTCCGTTATTTTAATATGAAAGAAAAACCGTAAAAAAAAAGACAAAATTTTTTTCAATCTGAAGTGAATGATTACTGAAGTCAAGTCAAGTCAAGTTAGTGAGTCAGCACAGGTTGAGAAACGTCGGGGTACCTGACGTCGTACGGTCCGGAGATTGAAAATCGTTTTCCGATAAAAAGGGTCATAAAGTATTGAACTGTCGAAATTTTATCCTTTTTAGAAGGGTCACCTCAAGTGTCATGAAGTAATTAAACTATTTTACAGGATTAAGGAAAAGTCATTTATTTTTTTATAGTCACATACATGAAGGTACCTACTTCTGAAACAGAATTTTTAAGATTTGAGAGTATGTTTATAGAATCATTTTTTAAGAGTTTCTCGTGGGATATCATTTAATTTAAAAACGTGATTTTAGTTATAAATTGGGGTTTACTATTCTCTTGTCTTACTTTTCACAGTATACACTAAAGATATTGAGTTCAATATAAAGGTCCATGAGTAGATTTTATAAAGATTTGTTTATCTAAGTTTAGTTTCAACAAACCAAAAACAAACAAACAAACAAACAAACAGGTCCCTTACAAAGATGAATCCTTTTTTCTTAAAGTATTAAGAGAGAAACCCCTTACTTTCGTCATTAAACGAGGACTTCAGATATCCTCTCAGGACCACGATTAATCTGGAAGTCACCTGTAAATCAGGGTATAGGGTCCGGATCCAATAAACTTTCAGTCAACTCGTGGGGATGGACGTCTAAGAGTTTCTCCGGGAGGAGGACGTTCCGATGACTGTTCCCTTTTATGTAAAGGTCCTCAGTTACCTCGTTTTGAAAGGTAAAAATGGGGAAAAAGTTCAGGTCCGGGTCAGTAGTCCAGGTTTCTGAGAAGATCTATTTGAGGACGACTTATATAAACAAGGGACTACTGTGTGACTCCCATAGACTTACACTTCTTGTACGATGTCAAAAAAAGACGATCTTTTCCCAGAAACCCACTCTTGAAAACGAAGTATTGAGTGAGTAGTTTTCAGTTTTTATGTCCCGTCTTATTCACCGCCCCCGACACACCCTCCTCATTTATCCAACGAGAGACAGTTATTTCGTCCATAACAAGTAAGAAGTTCAAGTGTCATTTCTCTGAAGTCTCTCCTATTTTCGGTACCGACCCTATTAGGACGTCGAGTAGCTTTACAGATAAAGGAAAAAGGGGTCGCCTTGGTAAAACGGGGTAGATTCTACGAACACCCTCTTCAATTTTGCCCGGTGCACACGAAAGGAGGTGTTTTCCCGGGATATAAATTGTGTCGTGTGCGTAGGTTGTGGAGTCTGCCGAAACTTCTTTCGACACAAATAATACACCCGAATACTTTATTTTTCATGTTTGAAAGAGTAGGACCTTTTTATACGTTACTTTAAATGTCGGTTTTATTCCTTCGACACGTATTACATTGTGAACCGCTCTTAAAATTAGTCACCCAGCCTTTCCGACCTACGTCAAGGAAAGTCTGAACAGACTCGAAGGAATTAAATTTGTGGTGTGTGACCCAGAACCCTCTTGTAAATCCTCTGTGACACGAAAGACGTCCTCACGGTTTTTCGTGGTGTTCGATTGACTCTTCCCTCGTGGCTCGATTGTCAAAGTTGGAGTCGTTTACTTACTACCGTTGTCTTACTATTGTGACAATGACATGTCGTTTCGGTGCGTCTAAATGTACTACTATTCCGTAAGGTCGGTGACAATGAAGTTCGTCCACTTCTACAAAAGGTCCATAGTCAGACTGAGTCAAACCGAAATGTCTCGTGTTAAGACCTGGAACAGTCTCTAAAAGTACACCCTGACAACAAAAAAGTTAACCTTTTGTTGATAGGTCATCGAAAGTTAAGGACTCTTCGAACTGTCGTCAAGTTTTCTCAACTTTCAGCCCAGTGTATTACACCTGTGTTTTGACTGGTAGTTTCTTTCTCAATATTACACTAACTTTTAGAGGTCCCTTGGATAATTCAGACGATAGGGACAGTCCTACTTTGTTCTCGTTAGGACGGAGACTTCGATGCCAAAAATTTCTCAGGAGATTCTTTTGTAAAATAGAGACGGTGGACGTGCTGTGAACTCATTAATCATAGTCCATATAGTGTACTTTAGAGTCCTTGGCTTTTCAACTCTTTCTTCCGAGTCTTCAGTTTACCATTGCCACATTTAATATATCACGAACCTGAACTGAAATAATGAACACACTTCATCAAAAGAAATTTTTTTATAAAAAAATAATAAAATTTTCATTAATTTAAATTTTTACATTACTTAAGACCTTTGTGTTCTACAACGAACTTTTATAAGAAGTTACTGAGTCAGGATACCTTCCATTTACTCCTTGCCCCTCCCGTTAAACGAAACGACGTAGTCTCGGTTCACTGTGACCTTCAGGGGGTTGAAAAATATTTGACCGGATAATTCTTACAAAAGTCTTTAATTAAGTCTTTATGCTAGACAAATCTCTTTTATGAATGATACAAATACGAAGTCATGAATAAACGATCCATTATTTCTCAAGTATGTGTAGGATCGTAGACCTCTTTCGATAACAAACACCTGAATTGGACAACGTTCAAGACACTTTGGTCTTTAAGACACTTATGTCTTAAGTTCTTATGTCTTACGTTCAAGACACTTATGTCAAGTCCCGTAGTAACGAAGTGACTAGTATGGTCAATTATAAACCAGGGATTGTGAGGTACCCTCTTCGTCTTTCGACTCTACAATCGTCTCTGTGCTTTGGTGTGAAAAACCTGACACAAGTACCAGACGAAATTGAGACCGGGACGTTTTTGTCTTAGAACCAAAAGTTATTTCCTGTAAACTCTTTCGGATAGAGGAAAATCGTTTGTCAAATTACTGTTAGAACTATCAAAGACAACTTTTACTTATAACCTTGATTACTTTTTTTTTTCAAAGAAGGGTCTTCCGTCTTTTTTTACTACGAAGGTTTAAGTATATTTCACGTACTATGGAGTATTAGTCCCCTTTTCATGCATAATCACCAAAACTTACTCTTCCTTTTTCACGGACCCTCTTAAACTACTGGTCCAGGAGACCGACTCCCTCTTTTGTTTTGAGTTTCCTACATAAATACATTCAATTAATACGATCCTTTCTACCGAACCCCCATTTTTGAGGTTGTTTGATTAAATCCTCGTACCTTTACTAAGGTAATACTAACTTTAATCCATTCTTACCGAACTGTTAATTTCTTTTCTTGTCCTCTGAATTCATTATATTTTAGTCGTCCGTATTATAGACAAGTCTCGATCTATAAAGGCTGATGTCTCTTTCGTTTTTTATCGTGGTTAAACCTTTCACATTTCTTCTTTCTTCTATTTAGTGGTGAACATATACAGATAAGGAAATAATTTCTTTACGAATTTTACATTAAGTAATCCAGTTCCGAATTCGTAGGAAAATTTTTTAATAAGACGTAAAAAATTTCGATAGATGGAGGACGAGCCCGGGAAAGTGGGTATTAATAATGGAGTAAATAAGTGAAAATAATAAACTTCTGAAGTGTCCGTGGATGATACACGGTCCACGGTGAATCGTAACACCTATCTTTAACCCTAAAAGGTCCGTTATCATGACCTCACCTAACGGTAAAGGAAGAGGTCCCCTAGAAGGGTTGGGTCCCTAACTTGGGTCCAGAGGGCGTAACATCTGTCTGCGAAATGACAGACTCGGTGGTCCCTTCACGATTTCTTCGCGTCGGACATCGTTTTACGGTAGTCTTAATGCGCAATATTAATCCTATCAGTAAGCGGGAAAATAGTCTCCTAAACAGTCACGAAGAGGAGAGACACGTGAGTCGCTTTAGACGGTTGGTCGACTTTTGGTTTGCGAGAGAAATACATTGTAGAGAGTCGGTCCGGTTATAGGTAAACAATGGGGAGACTGAAACCCGTCCAAGGTGTCAATCTATCCTACCTGTCTGAAGACCAGGTAGTGATGACATTAAACACTACAACCCACTCGACGAATCGGGAAAACTCGGAGAGAGGAAGAAACATTTTATCTTTATTATTAGGAATAAAAAAATTCTCATAACAATTTCTAAACAATCCTAGTTCTTACATTCCGTCTCCCTTCTTGTCTGCCTTCCCTGTCACTCCCTCAAACCCTACCTGTACATGTGTAACGATATAGTTTTTACCTATTGGTTGTTCAAGGACGATATATCGTGTCCATTGAGACGACTTACAATACACCACCGAACCTACCCTCAACCCCAAACGACCTCTTACCTATGTACATATACATACCGACTCAGGGACACGACAGGTGGACTCTGATAGTGTTACAAGCATTAATCGATGTGAGGTTATATTTGTTTTTCAAGTTCCTTTTTTTTATTGTAAACTGTGGATTTGATACCATCTGTGAGTAATTTACCACCCACCTGTGAAATTAATGGTAATCGAAGTAGTGAAATAGATTACAGTCCCGAAGGTGACCACAACCAAATCCCCCACTAGAGTTTCCGGTTCTCGTCTCCATTCCGGGTTTAGTCCTACTTCGTAGACCGTTCACGATGTTGAGATGTGTCGTCACTCCGTTTAGGATGGGAGTTTTGGATGTACACATCTATTGTGAGATGTTTTTAAGGTTTCATTTAGAACGTCACAACCACAATCAACGAGTCAACACTGGATGAGCAATACTGGGTGGTTTGAAAAGACCGGGTGGTTCGAGAAGACAGGTACCTTAAGAGGTCCGTTTTTACGACCTCACCAATTGATAAGAGAAGAGGTCCCCTAGAAAGGTTAGGTCCTTAGCTTGGGTCCAGAAGGTAAAACCGTGTAAGAAATGGTATAAAACCTCTTCCTTTACCATTGGGTGAGGTCATCAGAACGGACCTTTTAGGGTACCTACCTTCTCGGACCATCCGATGTCAGGCACCCCAGCGTTTCTCAGCCTGTGCTGACTCGCTGGAGTGGAAGTGGAATGGAATGGTAGAGATGGTAAGAAATGGTCCCTTCGGGAACGTTACAATAATGTATGGATTGGGGACCTTTCCCTTACCGTTGGTGAGGTCATAGGAACAGATCCTTTAGGGTACCTGTCTTCTCGGACCGCCCGAGGTCAGGTACCCCAGTGCTCAGCCTGTACTGAATCGTTCCTTAGGTGGTGGTTGGTACTCCTTTCTTTCGTCACCAATAATATGTTCGTTCCTACTAAAAGAATAAGTTCCTCCTACGGTAAAAGGAGTAGGTCGGAAGACTTTCAATGGTACATTTTAATAAAGTGTAAGAAAAGTCGGATGAGTTTCGTGTATTCCCGAAGGCCTTTGTACCCAGAGCATTTATACGGACTTACAGTCCTAAAACCGACATTGTCACCTTGATCTTTCCTGAGGTCAACGTAGAAAGACGCGAGAAGGACTAAATGGTCGGTCTTGGGACCATAAACTATGCGTACACTCTTTTAAGTAACAGAGGGAAAAATTAGAATGACACTAAAAAAAGTTTGGTTATTAATAGATTAAGAGTGGGAATTGTTGTTTCTCTTAAATCTGTCATTTTTGCATAACGGGTTGTCACTTTCTTTTCCCGTTACGATGTGTGTCATTTCATGGAAGTTGTCTAGAACTTTTATATTAGATTTAATATCTTTCTCTTTGGGTCTTCTCAATACCGTTTACTTTTCACTTAGGTGACCACTTTTATGTGTAGGTAGTCAGAACAATCTCCAGTATTTTGTCTTTCACCATCCCCTTTTCTACTAAATAGATCACAAAAGAAATAAGTTTCGGTTTTAATTAAAAGAGGGGTTTTACCATATACTGGTTCTCAAACATGTTTGACAAATTAATATTTTAACTTACGATACTGTTAGTTTGATTCACGGTCCTGTTTTGCTTACACTCTTTGTGACGTCGCTAATTATGTATTGATATATAACGTACAATAAAAATTTATTACATAATGTAAATGGATCGAATAATGTTATACGTCTGGACTACGGGATAGTGAAGATTTACAACGTCAGACATAAAGGGGTTTTGTTCCTGTGAGGGGAGTATTTGTGGAATGTTGGGAGGTACAGTTCTTTGACTATAAAGGATATGACACAGTTTACGAGGTTGTTACAGGGAGCAGTGAAAGATTCAGTCTTAGGTTAAGTCGTATTCGCATAGAATCGGGATGTACCTCAACTAAATACCTTTTATTAAAGAATAATCTTATTCACGAGAAGTGTTAATTAATAAAAAATACTAAAAATTTGAAGAAACGGTGGTCTAAACCGTGTGAGAGTATATCTGTCGTGACTGGTTACTTTAATCTGTAAAGGTTTAGTGAACCCTTGTTTAGTGATTTTAGGTCTTCTCTTTCCCTTTACACAAAAACTTCCTTCATTCTAATAGTTGGGACGAGAGTAACGAAGTTAAGTACATAAACAAGTATTTTGTACACTTACAAAATGTAAAGATGACATAGGACCAAATACTTCTTTTTATATAAAATTTTTATCTATAAATTTCAACACCCGGGTTTGAGTTGACCTATTATAATGTATATCCACGGTTCGTCACAGTCTATATCATACATAAAACTATTAATGAATGATTGAATCGTTCATTCCATTTATAGAGCTCCTTTTATGAATGACTATGTCAAATTTCGTCAAAACTTCCTCTTATCCCTCTTCGTACCTATATGATAAAAAGTTTGATAATTAATGACAAACTGATATTCGGTTGTAGAATTTTTGGAAAACGTTGTTCAATAAATAAATAGAACTATTACCTTATACCTGTAAAGAGATCTTTCTTTTTTTGTATCCGAGTTGACAGATCGTCCCCAGAGTTATGAAAGAGTAGTCATTGTTTCATACAGCAGATTTACGCCGTTTGAGTGAATTCGGACCTACGTTAAGATCTGCCCACCTTCCCGTTCTCCAATTCGGTGGCGAGATAAATAGTTATACGAAAATCTGGTTATTCACCTAGTTCATTGTATGTCTCACTTACCCTTAATTTACATTAATTTTAGTGACAGAGGTGTCTGTCCCGTCCAATATTGGAAATAAGAGAGATTGGTTCGAGGGAGGGGAGTGTACGGAGATTCACAGTATTTATTTCTAAAATCTGAAAAATTTCCTACAATATAAATAGTTATCGAGTAAAATTTTTTCGACTCTATTTTTATGTTTTGCTTTCACAGATCCTCTTCCAACAATTTTCTCTTTGTCCTGTTCTTTGCCGACTTGAACACTACCGTAAAAAAATACATTATTGTATGAAATAAAACGAAATGTATTAAAACAAACTTAAGAAGATGCTCTGTTTTTTTTTTATTTTATTTTTTGAATGACAATTTAATTCCGTTCAAACAGTTTTCATACGACGACGACGACGATTCAGTGCAGTCAGCACAGGTTAAGACACACTGGGGTATCTGCCCCCGGGTGGTCCGAGGGGGCAGGGACCCTAAGAGGTCCGTTCTTGTGACCTCACCCAACGGTAAAGGAGGAGGTTACGTACTTTCACTTTGCACTTTCACTTCAGCGAGTCAGTGCAGACTGAGACGCTGGCGTACCTGACGTCGGGTAGTCCGAGGAGGTCGGTACCCTAAAAAGGTCCGTTTTCATGACCTCACCCCACGGTAGCGGAAGAGGTCAGTTTTCATATATATCATATATGTCAGGGTTTTCCCTCTGATCTTGAAGAGTTAGAGACGCGTAGGACCATGGGTCGTAAACGGGTGGTCTGGGAAAAGGGGTCATCACATATCCAGTCTTACGATAACATTGATCTTGAAAACCCCCAACATTACACCCCATCCCCCTTCCCTTACCAGAAACTCTTCTTTTTTATTTCCCTTATATAAATTTCCCGAAACGATTGGAGACCCCCCGATCGCAAGGAACATGATTTAACATCGTGATGACCTTGGCATGAGATTAACCTTGGTTCGTTAAAAAACCACTAACGACTCATTTTCGGTGGTGTCTTCTGAACCTTCCCTTACAGACGGACACTCCATTCTGTCTTTGGGGATGTAGCGGTTGTAAAAGGTAAGTCTTCCCCTTGTACTTATATCTAATTACTCAATGAGCAACGTCATAAGAAGATTTTTCAGAGAAAAATTACTGGTATATACATAATAAAAATGGAACATCTTTTATACCTTTTTGATTTAATGGGTATGAGGATATTGGGTCTTTATTGGAAAGAATTACACATAATATAGGGAAATAGTTAGAGAATACCTTATTCGACAAACTCAATTCTGTAACCAAGAGTTCCACATTAGGTTCCCTGGTCTTTGTTCTCGTAGTGAACCCTTGAAGAGTCTTTACGTTTGTTCCCACAGTGGGTCTGGATAAGCTTTAAGACCTCCACCCGAGGCCCTTAGACCTTAAACTGTTTGGGAAGTCTACCAAGATAAGTACCATTTCGAACGTTTGGTGACAAAATTTTATAAGACTTGTTTGTCTAAACTTCTTAGATCCGGTTTATATGGTAGGGGAAAAATTACCTTTTTATTTATTATGACCCAAATGTGACACGGATTAAGGAGCTAATTCTGTATTTAGTTTGTCTTATGTTCGGGACTAGGGATCAAAATTCTCATGTCAAGGAGACGACTTTCCTCTTTGTTCTAAATCTCTGTCAACAAAAAAAAAAAGAAAATAAGAAGGAGGTAAAGACCAAAATAAGATCCTTCATAATTCTACTAAATTCAAACACTCTAGTTCTATGGACAGTTATTTGTTAAAATTCCCGAAGTATACGATACCAAATTTAACTAAAGATGTTTCACTCATATTAAATCTTCTTTTTTTGTTAATAAGTCGTTCTTATAATGGTCAATCTTTTTAATATTAATCTCTTAATCTGTATTGATTAAAAATTATCAGAACGTTATTCTTAAAGTTTGGAATTAGTAGAGGGGGGGGGTATAGTAGGATCTTCACTTTAACAAATGACTTTCTTGTGATATGTTTACCATTAAGTAAAAATTTCCAATTTAACATTATGTCAGTGGTATTTATACAATAACTTTAATAGTCCATAAATCGTCAGAAAAATTTTGATTACACAGGTATGAGAGAACCTTCTTCTTTCTATAGGTCGTAATTTGGGGTGTCTATAAAATCTTCCGTAAACGAATGGTTTTGTTCACACCAAATCGTCAGTATTCGTTCAATGATGTTCGGTTACCGAAATGAAAAACCGTTTCGTAACAAGAAAGGACCCACCAGACTATTTCTGACCGTTAAGGGATCTTAATAGTACATGAATTTGATTTACGAACACTCCCTTTTAATTTTTATTGTTGTTCTTATTCGGACAGTTTCTCGGAAAAGTATAGTAAACTGTAACAGAATACAGAAAGACAAATTCCAAAAGAATAGTGGTGATTCGGTCTTTCTGTACATGATAATGGATACACTATTACTAAATTAACAAAATACAAGAACGGGTCGGTGTGTCCACCGTGAAAAGTGCCTGTTTCTTTTGGGAATCATTTATCTGTCGGGTTTGGGGTCTCTGTACCTTAGACAAGAGTGTGACACAATTGTCACGACCGACCACAGAGAGGGATGTGTCGGGACGTGTCGAAGTGAGACGGTTTTTGTTTGTGTTTGATGACCAAATAAAGGTCGACAGTGACTCCAAAAAGTAGACTAAAATAAATGAACAGATTTCACCGACATATTGTTCGTGGTTTATTCGGTGTCAACGGGTCTCGTCTTATATTTTAATTTCCCGAAGTTAATTACTTATTCATTATTGTGTCAATTTTTACCTACGATTGAACTTAGCGACTTACTCCGTAGTATTGAATAACCCCATATAAAAATTTACCAAACTTAATTGTAAATTTTAATACATTTACGATACAACATGTATTTAAAATTTTAGGTATTATTGTTACGTAACTTTTTGTGTTTTATTTCGTGTCTACGTTCTTTTATTGTTATACCGTTCTGGTCTTACGTAATGGGGATAACACTCTTATGTACCTAAAGACAACATACACTCACACAACATAATGTAACTTCAAAGTTGTCCATAATATACATCACCAAATATTATACCATCTGTAACTACATATAGAATTGAAAGTAAATACCAGATTTTTTGATTCTTTAGATTCTTTCGTCTCTCTTTTATAATGGGAGTGGGGTCATTTTACGTCTGTATCGTCAAAAGTACTACTTTTCAGGTTTTAATAGATGGTTCTCGTGGTCCTTTGTTTGACCCATGTTGTTATATTGGGGGTGTTATTACTGTGATGAGAGTGTAGTCGTCTTCTCAGGGACCCGACTTCGGTTTAAGGGGCCGACCGTAATAGGGTCCTTGTTGGGACTCGGTGTATAAAATTAGTATTACGATCGTTTCCCAACGACTTACGTAATATTATTTTGTACTTATCGAAAAAGAGGTATTCGATACCAAGTCGGTTGTACGTAACGGATAAAGTCGTCACTATACATTTATTTTGTCGGTTGGACATAGTGTCTCTTTTCCTTTACACATTTACTGGATCCTGTGAAGACGAGCGTGGTCTGCCTTTACTTATCGACAACATACACCACAAGAGAGAATCCGAACCTACCCCTTTGTCGGGTCGAACGCGAAACTTTAGTTCAGGCTAGGGGTGAGAGAGTTTCAGTCTTACCTACCTTTCCTAGCATTTAGTGGAGGCACTTAAAGAAACGGCTGGGTTGTGAGACCTGAGTCAAAGGAAGAGACTTCATATTCACGCTGTCTCCATACTTCTAGGGACTGCAGGGAGTTATTAGGTCCTGTAACTTCTAAGTTGATGTAGTCTCCACTACTCCCTTCCGTACCCGCTCGAGGACGTCTTTACGGTGTCCTGTAGGTCGTGTCCGTGACCTAATTTCTCTTTGTCCGGTGCCCCCACCACCCAAGACGAAGTGAAGAACGGGGACTGAGCAAGACGCTAAGACCCCTTTCAATGTTTGGGAGACCCGAAACTAAATGAGTAGTTATCTTCCTCTGTCCACTAGGACTTCAAGGAAGTTGAGACAAAGGTCCCTGATTCTTAGTCGGGGACACATAGTTCATCGTCACTGTTTACCGAAGTGTCTTTTATTTTTCGATAATATCTGGAGACCCTAAACCCTGTCGGAGATAGTACAGTGTCCTTTGATTAAATGAGTAATATCGTTTTTACCAGTTGTCGTTGTTGTCAAAACTTACTTTCGTCCAGTTATCTCAAGATAACTAATTGGTGTCCTCGAATTAAAGATGAACTAATAATACAATTAAATAGTTATTATAATACTTGACGTAAATGTATGTTGGGACTTTCAATTGTGTATTTTTACAAAGAAGAAATCCTTCTCCTTCTCCGTTTCTCTTCCTTATAACTTTATACATATTTCTATATTCGTCTGAGTTTCGTTTTTCTTTGATGTAGGGGTAAGAGAATATTAAATCACTATTACAATGACCTTAGACATTTCTTACTGTAAACTCTTCTCTGTCCATTCAAAATCGTGGGTCTCGGTGGGTTCATACTAAAATAGAAGTAATTCAATAAGTAGTGATTTCTTAAAACACATTTATCTACAAGACAATTGTTGACTTGTAGACGTTTTCGTTTTGTGTCGGTAGGTGTCCGTATTTGTGTGTGAGTTTTGTGTGCGTGCGTCGCGGGCTAATACTGAATGTGTATTCAAACGTAATCTCTCCGTTAATCACGTAAAGAGTCTGACAATAAGTTGACTGTTACTCGATGTTAGAAATTTTTCTCTACTTTTTCTGTTCGTAGCAAAGAAGGTTGTATTGAAAAGTTCCTACATTATTTATCAATTGTTAAGGGACAGTCAGACTTTTCTTTCTTTGTGACTTCATTCGACACCGGTGGTCACGACCTATAACGACTTTCGTCGGTACCAGTCTCTTTTATAAGTTGTCTCGGAATATTAATTTTTTTATTTTTGGGTGACCCATACTTTCTTGAGTTAGGTAGGGTGATTAACGAAAGACACTTTACATTGGGAACCAGGTTTAATTACTCAAAGTCCACACTTAGATTACGAAAGGTAAAACGGATTCTACAATGATAACGAAAAAAAGACTCTGTGAACCGGAGGTTCTCATAGTATCAATTAAATAGTATTGTACGATAGTTACAAGTCGCGAGTGCCTTTCCCTTTTTACGTCGGGAAAACCACTTTGTCGAGAACGAAAAGATGTTACGGTAGTCTGAGGTTATGTTAAAAAGAATGGGTGTGTAAATTTTAAGACGGTACTAATAAGAAGTCTACTTGACGGTCTGGTTTCATCCACAGTCTTTAAAACTAAAATTTTCCGTCTTTTTAGTCACGTTTGTTTCAGTAACGGGTTTAAACGGATGACTTGTACGAAGACGACAAATCTATGTTTTGTTCAAAAGTTCATGGGTAAATTTTTCGTTGTTGTTCTTAACTTAGCGGTCAGATACAGACTACGTCCTATGTCGTACGAACCCCGACCACGTACCCCTACTGGGTCTCTCTACAATCCCCCTCCCTCCACCCTCCCCCCAAGTACAAACCCTTGCGTACATTCTTAATTTCTAAAATTTTAAAATTTTTATTTTTTTTATTATTTTAAATTTTTTATTTATTTATTTTATTTTTCGTTGTTGTTGTTTGTCGTTGTTCTCTTTCCCACTTTTTCGTCTCATCACCGACACTGTCGGTACTCCGACTAAAAGTTTTTGTATCGAGGAACCAAAGAAAGATGTATGGATTTACAAAGGACCTCAATTATCGATCATAGTAAATAATACACGGTCTGTGTTACGTTTCTCGAAAAGTGTAGAATAAAATTCAAGAAAGTCTTCATCTGTGACTCTGTTCCTGAATTCACGTTCCGTTACCGTGGGGTGCGGTTATGAGAACGAACCTTTTAGGGTACCTGCCTCCTCGGACCTTCCGACGTCAGGTACCCCAGCGACTCCCAGTCTCTGTTGACTCGCTGAAGTGAAAGTGAAAAGTGAAACTACGTAACCTCTTCCTCTACCGTTGGGTGAGGTCACAAGAACGGACCTCTTAGGGTCCCCGTCCCCTCCGACCACCCGACGGTAGATACCCCAGCGTGTCTCAGCCTGTGCTGACTTCGCTGAATCGTCATCGTCATCGTCGTCATTAAATAAACTTTCTTCTAGGGTCCTTTCGGTCATTCACTTCCTTTTTATTTTTACTTCCTTCTCCTTCCTACATCATGGTTCGTTAATTGAAGATACCTGGTGTCTTGATTCAGGACGGTCCTTTGAGACCTTTTCATGTCGTGTGCGGAGTCTCCACCCGGTTTACTCTCCGACGAAAACCTCCACAATGAAGATCTCTGAAGGTCAAACGGAAGACTTACTCGGTTCAGTCTTCCGTCCGTTTCTTGTCTTTCGTAAGAGTCATTCGTCTCACACCCTACGTATTTACTCTCGGGTCCATGTTCCCGTCCTGGGATCATCGGATATCGTGTGCTATAGTAAAGTTGAAGTATCACTAGAATACTACACTTATTCTGGAGGTGAAATGCATACACCTTCGACTGCCAGTCTCTATAGTTCGTCGAATGGTTTCCAACGACAAATCAGTGAGTCCGTACAGGTTGAGAAACACTGGGGTATCTGACGTCGTGCAGTCCGAAGGTACAGGAAATGATCGAGGGTCTCAAACGAGTTTGAGTACAGGTAACTCAGCTACTACGGTAAGTTGGTAGATTAGGAAACAACGGGGTCTCCAAGTCAAGTCAACGAGTCAGCACAGGCTGAGAAACGCTGGGGTACCTGACTGACGTGGTACGGTCCGAAGGGACAAGTAGTGGTAGAGGATCTCGAATGAGTTTGAGCACGAGTAACTCAGCCACTACGGTGGGTTGGGGGAGCAGAAAACAACAGGGGGAGAGGAGGGTGGAAGTTAGAAAGGGTCGTAGTCCCAGAAAAGGTTACTCAGCCAAGAAATGTAGTCCACCGGTTTCATAACCTCAAAGTCGAAGTCGTAGTCAGGAAGGTTACTTGTAAGTCCTGAGTAAAAGAAATCCTACCTTACCAAATTAGAGGAACGTCAGGTTCCCTGAGAGTTCTCAGAAGAGGTTGTGGTGTCAAGTTTTCGTAGTTAAGAAGTGACGAGTCGAAAGAAATACTAGGTTGAGAGTGCAGGTATGTACTGATGGCCTTTTTGGTATCGAAACTGATCTATCTGTAAACAACCATTCCATTACAGAGACGACAAATTATACGACAGATCCAACCAGTATCAAAAAGAAGGTTCCTCATTCGTAGAAAATTAAAGTACCGACGTCAGTGGTACACGTCATTAAAACCTCGGGGGTTTTATTTCAGAGACAAAGGTAAAAAAGGGGTAGATAAACGGTACTTCACTACGAAATAACTGATACGGTTTCGGAAACTGACACACCTAGTGTTTTTTGATACCTTTTAAGACTTTCTCTACCCTAATCGTCTGGTGGACTGGTCGGAGAACCCTTTGGATATACGTCCAGTCCTTCGTTGTCAATCTTGACCTGTACCTTGTTGTCTGACCAAGTTTATCCTTTTCCTCATGCAGTTTCGACAAATAACAATGGGATGAATAAATTGAAGATACGTCTCGTGTAGTACTCTTTGCGACCCGACCTTCTTTGTGTTCGACCTTAGTTCTCTTTATAGTTAGTCCTCTTTATAGTTATTGGAGTCTATACGTCTACTGTGGTGGGAATACCGTCTTTCACTTCTCCTCGATTTTTCGGAGAACTACTTTCACTTTCTCCTCTCACTTTTTCAACCGAATTTCGAGTTGTAAGTCTTTTGATCCTAGTACCGTAGACCGGTGTAGTGAAGTACCCTTTATCTACCACTTTGTCACAGTCTGAAATAAAACCCCCCGAGGTTTAGTGACGTCTACCACTAACGTCGGTCCTTTAATTTTCTACGAATGAGGAACCTTCCTTTCAATACTGGTTGGATCTGTCGTATAAGTTTTCGTCTGTAATCAAACGGTTGTTTCCAAGTAGATCAGTTCCGATACCAAAAAGGTCACCAGTACATACCTACACTCTCAACCTGACACTTCTTCCGACTTACGACTTCTTAACTACGAAAACTTGACACCACAACCTCTTCTAAGAACTCTCAGGGAACCTGACGTTCCTCTAGGTTGGTCAGGTAACTTTCCTCTAGTCGGGACCCACAAGAAACCTTCCTCACTACGATTTCGACTTTGAGGTCGTGAAACCGATGGAGTATGCTTCTCAACTAAGTAACCTTTTCTGAGACTACGACCCTCCCTAACCCCCGTCCTCCTCTTCCCCTTCTGTCTCCTACTCTACCGACCTACCGTAGTGACTGAGCTACCTGCACTCAGACTCACTTGAGACCGTCAACGACTACCTGTCCCTCCGGACCACACGACGCTAAGTACCCCAGTGTTTCTCAACCTGTGGTGACTCACTGACTTGACTTGACTACTCTGACCTACCGTACTAGAATCAAAAACGATTATTTACTACTTCGTCTCTACCCTTTAGACCCCGACAGGCTGAGATTTGGAATCAGGACTGGTATGACAATATCACTGTTCCTTACTTTGTCCGAGGTAACATTATAAGGTCCTTCGGGGTTCACACTCTCTCTGTCGTAATAATTTCCGGAGTAGGGAAGGGTCACCGTTTTATTTATCGATAACCTTGACTCCATTTCCTAATCTTCCGACTTACGTTGGTACTTCTGGGACGGGTCCTGTTCGTTTATCTGGTCCTGACAGAGGGAATCAATATATAGGACTATTAGCACATTTTTAAAACGGTCCAGAGGTCGGAACCTTAAGGAAGTCATACCACCAGACTCACTCGGGTCCAGGTATAATATACAGTGGATTCTGAGTAGATAAACGACTTTACAATTGATAAAAACTCAAGACATATCCTTTCTAACCACCATCACCAGGACCCCACTGAAAAAAATTGAAAGGTTCAAAAAACAATGGCAAAATAACAATTAACGTTACCAGTTTATTATACTGTGTCAACATGGGTTATAATTTTTACCTTCCTTTAATCTTTCCTTTGTTTATGTGAAAATCGTCTTATTCCTTGACACAAACCTACCATCGATGTTTACACTGTCGATGGAGTATCAAACTTTTTTTTTTTATACTACAACCACTGTATGTTCTATTTTATAATACCACCAATAAAAGATGACTTTAAAGAGTTTTACATTTTAATTATAATAATTTCAATTATAATGATGAATATCCAAATTAGTGTATTTATTAAATCCAATCCTCTCTTTAAAGACTTGTTTCTAGGGAATGTCAGTTGACAGATTTGTAAATACTTTTTATTACTTTTATTCGGTTACCCCCTTTTATTTTAAGTTCTGTTCGTACAAAGTTTTTATAACTACTTCATTGGGTGGGACCAACCCATAGGGACACAAGGACTGAACCATAGATCACTGGTCTGTCAAAAATCCTGAAAAATTTAAAGACGACAAATAGTCGACTGATCCGGGGGTAGAGATGACCCTAGAAAGTATTATCCTTATATAAATACTTAAGTATTAATAGATACATATTTACTCTTTGTCTAGGACGATTTATTGACTCGGTATCCGAGACTCAAGGGGTTCTTCGTAGTTATCGTAGTTATGTATTTGGGTCCCGCCCCTAACCTAAACCACTCCATGACACCCGACCTATACGAAATCCGACCAACCTCGACACTTGACCAGTGGTGTAGACACCGACCTTAGTTTCTGTTCACTCCGCCCTTCTAGACCTCTCGGTGTGTAGGACTACGTCCTTAGTCCAAGCCCCACTACACCAGTAAAATGTGGACCCGAAGGACTATGTATAATGTGAGGGAAGTAAGGAACTTAAACGATGTCACATCGGTTTACCGAGTCCTGATTCTAAACATTAGTTTGTTTGGTCCCTAAGGTCGGAGAAGGAAGGAGGCGATACAGGAAGGGTGGGGATAAAGAGAGGATAGTGAACAATTAGGACATATAAGAACCCATTCAACTAAAGTCGAAACTAGTGGTTGTTAAACCTTTTATACCAGGTCAGTTTCAGTTCTATCCGTCGGGACAGGACAGGAGGAGACCGGAAGAAAAAAGAACAAGACCATGAAAAACGTACACATTACTTTCGTCCCAGTCCAATAACGATCAAGACACCTCCAAGGTTAACCGAGAGACATTCTGATATTTGGTCAGGAGAGTCGTACTCCTTGAGGAAAGGACAAAAAAAGAGAACCCGTAAAGTGGGAGGATATTGTTGTGACAGGAGTCACCTCAGAAGTTTAGTATGTTGAAACCCTTTACGTCGTATACACCAGGGACAGAACCTCCAATTATCACGTGTGATCATATCATTTGCTATGATCTCCTTTCTGTAAATAAATTACTGTAAATTAAGTCATAAAGAGTTTGAATGTACTAGTGTTTTGGGATACAGCCTGTATTGGGGAGAACCGTAGGATATCCGGACACAAGATGGTTCACCGATACCTATAAGAATATAGAAGACAAAGTGACTAGAGAACAAAGGAGGTGTGAACTATTAAAAGTCGAGAGCCAGACCGTTACTACAAACATGGAATGGATGGGACCACCAAAACAGAGACTTACGAAAAGTATCTGGTTTAACGTATTTGAGTGAACAGTAAAGTCACAAAATGAGTTTTGACGAAGACCGTTGATATGATTTCGGACATGATACCATGCACCACAATTTCAAATAATTGTTGATTGAAAGACTAAATAACCTTAGTCAAAGACAGACACGAAGGTTTTTTAGAGTAGTAAGTCACCCCTTCACCATATTTTTCTGTTTTCTTTAAGGTATTCCTAATACAGCGGTGTCTTCTTGTCGATCGACAAACAACAGTCGGATGGTATTGTTGGTTTTCTGTCTTTTTCAATTAAGGTAAAATAAAAAGTTAGGTGTTTGCTAATGATGCAAAATCGTGACTGTGAGATTGGAAGAGTACCGATTCTTGGTGATCCTTCAGACGGTATTTAAGACAAGAGGTAGTAGTAAAGAGTTTTCGGATTTCCAATGTCCCTTGAGATGAGTCATAAGACATTATTGGATATACCATTTTCTTAGACTTTTTCTTACCTATATATATAATATAATGTAAATTATATATATTAACTGAGTGAAACGACGTGTCGACTTTGATTGTGTTGTAACATTTTGTTGATATGAGGTTATTTAAATTTTTTTATTTAATTAATTTTCATGTTTCGAATTTTTCTTTTTTTTTTCTTGTCCCCCGTCATCCGTTAAGGACTACGACAAAAGGGTCATACCTCATTCCATTATCTAGTTCTATCCTACTATGGTTGTTAAATTGGACTTTCTTTGTCCTGCCGCTGTTACTATTGGTTCACAAAGTACCGATTTTCAGTCTAGTCCTGTACAAAGGTACTATTCTACGAATCTGAAAGATATGGAGTCTTAAGAGTCATTCAACGTCTGTATTGGTCAAGTAAGAGAAGGTTCATCCTTCTGAACGGGTGGTTTTAAATCATCGTTGGGCATACCCCTCCGTGCCTAAGAATCTATAGAGTCGATAATTTTACGGGTCTTGTTTGGAGGAGTATAATTATTTTCCTACACAATGCAGATCCGTGAAACTCCTCCACTGTTCGACAGAGGGAGATGGAGGAGAAGGAAGACTTGCATACCTAAACTGAAAAGACTCTTCCTTCAATAACCGAGTTGAGTTCGGAAGTGACACGTCCTCGTGACGGTTTCGTTCCGTACTAGTCAGATACGTACGGGATGAACCTAGGTCTCCGCTCTTGACTCCTATAAGTAGGACATTCGGGTCGGGGCGGGTCGGACACTGAGTCACTCTTGGTTTGGACCCACACGTGATCTGCACCTTAAGATTGTCTTTCTCCCAGTGACCGTAATCGAAGACACGGGACTTAAACTGTAATTAACGTGAGTCCCGTTCGGAACCAACCGTCTCCGTCCCCCTCCCACCAGACGCATGATTGTCTCGAGGTCGACTTACGACCATATACACGTGTCAGGAGGTACTGGTTCGAGGTTGAGATCGAAGAACAATTGTCGGGTATAGGAACTCACTTGACGTCAGGACGAGACTTCGAACTGAGGACTCGACTCTAGGATTTACGAGTAGGGTCCGAGAAATCCCCTATCTAGAAAGAATAAGGGGTGTGATACCGACACCAGTACCGAGCTAGGTCCTCTTCGAACGGTGTTCGTCACTTCTACAAGGCGAGACTTCGAAAGACAACGATGACACACGTATAGGGACGGGTATTCTCATCTGGAACGTCTATAGTAAAAACCACATCTCGACTCCTTTACCTTTTACGGAAGAAACCCTGGTCAAGGTGATCAGGTTGGACGGTGTCAGAAATTCTTATAAAGGAGGATGGTCTACCGGGTACGAAGTACCGTTACGGTCGACTCACGTATTGTCCTTTTACCACCCTACATAGGATCTTGTGTTTGACGATAAGGAAAAGAAAAATAGGTAGAAGATTCTACATTTGTACGGAAATTGTTTTTACCCGCCCCTCCACCCTCGGAATCCATACCTCCCGGAATTTACACTTCACCTCTTCTGACCTGTAGACTGTAAGTATTTGTGGGTGTCCGAAGGTCAAGACGACAGATGAGGACTCTTTTGTGTAATTATAGTCACTATCGGAGTACCTGGGTTGTTTTTGTCACGAGACTCCTCTTTGACACCTGGGGGTAGAAAAAAGAAGAGACAAAAGGGTCTACTCTCTGCTCTCGAATTTAGAGATCCTTATCATCTGATTAACCGTATCCACTACGAATACAATAAATTGTTTCTTTAAGAACCAACTGATATGTTACCGTGTCTGGTGTCTTATAATATATCAATAATTTTTCTATTTTAACCTAGGAATAGTCCTGGGTTTACTTACAAGTAATGTATGGAAATCCACTTACTTGATATAACGTCTCATTATTATGTATAATAGACTGAGGTAAAAATATTTTTATTTTGTTTATAGGAGACACACCCTTTCTAAATATATGTATGTATATATATATATATAAAAAAAAATTACTTGTCTTTCTTGTATCCTTCTAGTAATCTGACGGACGAAGACAATGGATTTATAAAACTATGAAGAACGAGATTATAGGAAAAATGTAACCCACACCAAATTAAACATTTTACAAAAATTACATTACCTAAAACCCCTTTCATATAACTTTCATTTAGTCTAAAATACACAGTTTACCCATAAGACTCAATCTTTCAAGACATTCTTCGTAAAACATTTAAAACACTTATTGGATTAAACTAATATTATAAGTATAAACGTAAACACATCTCATTCCTTGATAAGATGACATGTTAGTCAGTAAGACATATGTCTTTGGTGTGACTAGAAATTCAAAGGAAATAAAGGTTACTTTTAGGTGTGAAGTCTCTGATCCTCGAGATTGGGTAGGTCCATGATAGTGAGGTAGGTACAAATTACGGTGTACTTACAACCGATAATAGTGAGATTCGTCAGTGATACCACCGTTTCTATTTATTTGGAGTCCTTGACGGAGATTTTTAAGAATTAGTTCACTTTTAGTAAAAATAGGATGGTTCGATCCTACATTACCGACAAGAAACCCCTTTCTCCACCCGAACAAAAAAAGACTAAGTCACTCCTTTTATTCTATAACACGGGAGACTCACTTCTCATTACCGTCCATCAGGACTTTTGTTGTTTAGGGTTCTGTTTCCCCTTTTTTTGTTTTTAATTGTCCTTAAGACCACCGACTTACTACTGGTAGTGGGAGACCTTACTACGGGGGAGTCTGCACCCCTTTCCAGAGTAGACTGTACTTTTAGTGAAGTGAAAATGTCACGTGACTTTATAAAAGTATATAAAATATTTACCATGGTCGAATCAATGATAAAAACGAGTCCATTTGTGACAAGGTAAGTAGTGGTGTGATTGAAAGTTCTAATACCTCTTTGAAGATGTGCACCCGGGTATTTGTATTGATGACTTCAAGTGAGTCCATAGAATGGAGGGAGTTTTTCCCTCCCTTTCGTAGTCCATGACTTTGTTTTTAAGTTTATTAATTCGGTTGACCAATTGAAGTAGACTTAGGAATTTAAGAGTCGAGGTCTTTGGAGTCCCTCACCCACCATCCAGGAGAAATGTGTTTAAAGAGTTTCTTAACTCCTTTCCGGTTTAATTCTAGGAGTTCACTTCAACCGAGTGTTCAGAGACAAAATTTTTCTTTTACGACTAACGAAATAACTCTAGTGTGTACCCCATACGGTCGTACGATGTTTGAACCCATTTTTCTAATAATTCTTCCAACCGTCGTTTATGAGTCTACACACCTTTTCAAAGGGGGGAGAGTTGGTTGTTGTTTTTGGGTCTTTGGGTGTGTATAAATATATATACTTCTGTCTACTTCTTTATGTATTTACGTGTACATTACCGATACAAAATTATCTTTCCTACTACTGTCCCACTTCTTTACACTAATATGTCATGAAGGTTTCTAAACAAAATTCGTTCTGTCCTTTCATGTAAGATTTAACCATTTACTTAATTATTAAAATTCATACTAATGAGTAGCACTTTGATACATGGTGATACCTTCCTTATTTTCGAACTACTGTTATATTTACTGAGTTTCCCACTTTCACTTCACCCAACGGAACCAATATGTTGTATTTTAGTTTTTGGATGACATAGTCTTATTTTTGATTTAAAAAAAGGATACCTTCTTTTTTTAGGTGGTAATATTAAAAATTACACTTAGGTGACTCGAGACATTGACTGTAAATATATATTATTAAATAGAACGTTATCGACCCATTATATTACCATGACATTACCTATTATATTATTATCGTATAATTATCTGAACTTATAATTATTTTTCAAAACCAATTTACACTTTCGACAAACAAACCCTTTCTTCAACTCTTTATTCCATCGAAGTAATAGACTGAAATACTGTATAGTACCTTGTATTCACGAAAATACTCAACATTTTTAGTGAAGTTAAAAACTGTGAGACACGAAGTTCCCTAGGACTAACCGTCGACTAATGTGAAAACGAGGTCAGTAATGAAAGAAATCACTTTAATCACTCGATCTTTTAACGTAACATTAAGTAGTTCCCTTTTAATTGTAACTCTCTATAGAATTCCGATACTAGTATATAAATGAAACATATGTTATATATTAAAAAAGTTCGTTAAAGATTATTTTTTACACGGTCTCTCATGTATAATAGTTAAGTTGACTTTATTACTATTAGGTAAAGACGTGTAAACCAAAGACATTTACCTCTTCAAAATAGACGGAACTTAAGGGACACACTACCGTAATTTTATTTAATGTCTCTCTTATCCTAGAGAGACGAGAATGACAGAGAAAGTACAAGATCAATTTTAGTAAAACTTGTAATGGATAAAAACTTTCCTAGGAAGTGTACGTCGGTTATCATTATCATACAAGTGGGATTGTGTTCATATTTTAAGTGACAGTCTTAAAGAGAGGACTTTTGTTTATACACTGTAATACCCGTTACGAGAACTTTAGAATATTTATCTTTGTAGTATGGGTTTATTACGATAATTAACCTACAGTTTCCATAATGTCTACATAAAAGTATTTTAAATTTCCAAGAATTTTCTAATGTTTAACTTGTATGGGTTTAATTTAATTGAATCCCTTTCTTTCGGTAGGATACTGAAATCCATATAAGAAAAATGAGAAGTCTTCAGTCAAGATTCAAGAGTTGTTAAATAAGAACGTTTGATCTATATTTTTTTCAAATGTGACATACTTTTTAACACCCTCCATTTTCTTCATAATCTTTTAACATTTTGACTGATCTTCTATAAGTAAGTAAGTCGATGTTGTTGTTTAAGTTGTCTAAGTACAATTTGAGTACAGTAAATGTAAGACATCCGTATCGATTATGTAAATTGTGAGTAACTGACTTTTTCTTTTTCATCATGGATCTCTTATCTCAAATAAATAGTTTCTCGAAATATCAAGATAAATTACAATGTTACTTCCTTTAAAAATTTAACTATTTTATTGTAACTTTCCTTTTTTTAAGTTTTTCATCCTAAAATAAAATTTTATTTTGATAAATAGTAACGACCTCTTCCTTTACTGTTGGATTAGGTCATAAGAACGGTTCTCTTGTAGTGTTTGTCATACTTTTTCGTTTTTCTATGTGTCGTGACCTTCTAGTCGGAGGGCGCGGGGGTCCAGTCTTTCAGAGACTATACGATGATTCCTTCTCGTCTCCCGTTAATGATTGTCGAGGTCTTTCTTACTTCGTCGATCCGGTTTCCTCTTTCCTTCGAGTCAACATCCACACAGACGACCACTTTCAGACTACGACATTTGTTGTCGTAACGTATTATTGGACCTTACAATTCGGGTACTTAGTTCTAATTCCATTTGACCTACTCCAGTTCGTCTTCTGCCATTCTAACTTGTAGTTGTAGTCACTTGATTTTACCTTCCCTTACCCACTTAAATTAAGACTACTAGTATCATGGATAATGACACCCGTTCTTAGGAAATTTTCTTTACCTCACCGGAAGTATCAGTTGTTTTCTCAGGTTTGACGTCGTGAACCCGTGTGTGAGTTTTTACTGTCTTACTAGAACCAAACAAAGGTTCTGTTTGACAAGTTGTAGTACCATTAGTTTAGATACAGGGTTGGTGACTACTCCTTCTTCGACTTCAACTGGTCAACGTACTTCTGGATGTTGTGGAAGATCTTGATTGTGATTTTTTTACACAGGAAAAGTAGTATCTCCTGACCTTACGTTTTCATCTTTCAGTTCTCTGTAGACCTTATTGTCCGTACAAACCGGAACCTTATGTTTTACTTCGTTTTGTTTCTTATTGTTCTCAAACCAATGCTCTTACACAACTAGTATCATTTGTGGGAATAGGTTGTTGGGTTCTCTACTGAGATGTGTACCTGGTCTACCAGTTATGGTTTTAGTCTAACTAATACAAGAAACGTCGGTTTCTACCTCTACGTGATATGTCAATCGTCTTTGTTCTGGATCTCGATTGACACCGAGTCTAGTACTCGAAGAATAACTTTTTAAGTCTGAATTTAACTTCTTTCATCCCTTTTGGTGATCCGGTAAGCCAATACTGGATCTAGTTTAGGGAATACTAATATGTTACCTCCACTGTTTATTTAAGTTCGTCAATTTAGACCATATGTCTCACGGACTTCTTAATACCTACCTTCAAGCATGATAAGATATCCTTCGTCACTGGTTTTGGTAGGGGGTTTTTTTCGTTAATTTCTTCCGTTTCACCAACAGAGTCCTACGAAATGTTCATCGCCTCCTTTCTTCTGTACAATTTCCGTTTCCTCTTTCCCTTTTTATGGGTTGACTTACGTTTCGAGGTCTCTTTTCGTTTCTACCTATTCTTCCTGAAGAATTTGTTTGTTATGTTTCGTTGTCTCCTTTCGTTGTCTTATTCTTACTGATCTCTAGAGAAATTCTTCTAACCTCTATAGTTCCCTTATAAAGTACGTTCCTACTCGTGTTATTTCTTGTCTTCACCATTCCTAGATTGTCTTCGTCTTCTCTAATTTTTCTCCACCATTCTTATGTGTCCTGATAATTTTTTTTTTTCCCAGAATTACTGGGTCTTTTGATACTACTACACCGGTGAGTGGACCTAGACTTGTAAGACCTCATACTTCAGTTCGCCCGGAATCCTTCGTAATGATAGTTGTCTCAATCACCTCCACTACCCTAAGGTCGACTCGATGAAGTTTAGGATTTTCTACTATGATAATTTCGTCAAGTGAGTAATAATGTCGCTTTTGAGTCGTCACTAGTGTCTTGACATTTTTCTGTCGAAAGTCAGGTTAGGATTTTTTCCTGTTATTGTTTCTTGCAAGTTTGATGGTATGTTAACACGATTGTTCCAACCCGGGGTTTAGAAATCCCGGATTTCAATCCGAAATCGTCATGTACTTGACTCTTGAAGGTTTACATGTTCGACCCAAAGTTTCTCTGTCCCCTTAGTCTCTAGTTTAACGGGGTCGTAGGTGACCTAGGATCTTTTTCGTTCCCTTAAGGTCTTTTTGTAGATGAAGACGAAGTAACTCCCGAAGGGACCATCGAGTCTCCAATCTCGCAGACGGACGTTACGCCCTCTGGGTCCAAGTTAGGGACCCAACCCTTCTAAGGGGACCTCTTCCTTTACCGTTGGGTGAGGTCATAAGAACGGACCTCTTAGGGCACCTGCCTCCTCGGACCACCCGATGTCAGGTGCCCCAACGTTTCTCAGCCTGTGCTGACTCGCTGAAGTGAAAGTGAAAGTGAAAAGACGAAGTAACTGATACTCTTTCGGAAACTAACGTACCTAGTGTTTTTTAACACCTGTTAAGGATTTTACTATTATGGTCTGGTGAAATGGACAGAAGACTCTTTGGACCTACGTCCAGTTCTTCGTTGTCAATCTTGGAATGTATTTTGTTACTTGACCAAGGTTTAACCCTTTCCTCATACTGTTCCGATATATAACGTTGAGACGAATAAATTGAATATACGTCTCATATAGTATACTTTACGGTCTGACCTACTTAGGGTTCAACCTTAATTCTAACGTTCTCTTTATAGTTGTTGGAGTTTATACGTCTATTATAGTGAGATTAGTGTCTTTCACTCCTCCTTGATCTCACAGAACTACTTCCACTTTCTCCTCTCACTTTTTGGACCGAATTTTGAGTTCCAAGTTTACCTTTCTCATTGTACCTTTGAATATAATGGTATACATTTTGTCTATCGTTTTTCCTTAAACGACATCCAGCGAGTCTGTCATTTCGCAGACAGATGTTACGCCCTCTGGGCCCAAGCTAGGGACCCAACCCTTCTAGGGGACGTCCTCCTTTACCGTTAGGTGAGGTCCTGATAACGGACCTTTTAGGGTACCTGTCTCCTCGGATCGTCCGATGTCCGGTACCCCAGCGTTTCTCAGCCCGTGTTGACTCGTTGAAGTGAAGTGAAGTGTCCTTTGAGTTTTCCCCGAGACATAGTTGGATCTCCCTTCCCTACCCCTCCCTCTACCCTCCCTCCAAGTTTTGCCTCCCCTATATACATATGAATGCCGACTAAGTACAACTCCACACTGTCTTTTGTCGTTTTGAGACATTTCGTTAATAGGAAGTTATTTTTTATTTAATTAAATTTCTTTTTTCTTCTAGTACCGTAGGCCAGGGTATTGAAGTACCGTTTATCTACCTCTTTGTTACCTTTGCCACTACCCGAAATAAAAGAACCCGAGGTTTTAATGACTCCTGTCACTTACGTCTGTACTTTAATTTTCTACGAACGAGGAACTTTTTTTCGATACTGTTTGTATCTGTCACATAACTTGTCGTCTTTGTAATGAAAAGGTTGTTTCCAGACATATCAGTTTCAATACCAAAAAGGGCACTTTCAACCTGGTATTTCTTCCGACTCGCGACTTCTTGACTACGAAAACTCAACACCACAACCACTTCTGAGAACTCTCAGGGAACCGGACGTTCCTCTAGGTTGGTCAGGTAGGATTTCCTTTACTCAGGACTTATAAGTAACCTTCCTGACTACCACTTTGACTTCGAGGTTATGAAACCGGTGGACTATGTTTCTCGACTGAGTAACCTTTTCTGGGACTACGACTCGTTCTGACTTCCGTCCTCCTCTTCCCCGTCAGTCTCCTGCTCTACCAACCTACCGTAGTGGCTGAGTCACGTGTAGTCAAAACTCGTTAGAAGCCCTACACCACCTGTCCCTTCGGACCGTACGAAGGCAGGAACCCCAGTGTCTCAACTTGTTCTGACTCACTGACTTGTTTAGTCATGTTTCCTTTCTTTCAAGAAAACGTTTCTAGTTGAATTGTTGTTTAAATAGTAACTGTTCTTCGTTAAGATTTTATTAGTAAAAGGGACACTTTTATTATACAAAGAGAAACATATATAACGAGTCGTGTACTTACATTTTAGCGGTACTCTTAGAGATACAGTAGAACAACCGGAAAAAGGAGACGTACGGGAAAGATACTGAAACGAAGATGGACGGAGATGGGACCCGAACAAATAAAGAAGAACAACAGTAAACGAAAACCGGTGAGTAAGACGCGAGTGTGTTTATGTTTCCCATAGACCATAATGATGATATAACCCAATGGACTTTGTAAGCGAGTTATAAAAGATATTTTACACTACCTTTTTGGGTTTATTTTAAAAACCAGTTGGGTTATAAACTATACACTCTTGTTCTCACTATGTTAAGACGGAGACATCGGTTTTCAGTTCACTGTTCTATCTTTATTCTAACATAATGTATATACCTGATACATGTCGGTGTACAAGACAGTACGTTCGTAATTAAAATTTATATCACGTAAGTAACGTATAAACTATTTGTTCATTTTACCCTTAGACTGAGTTTCTATAAATAGATCTATTAAAACTTTTAACGTTATTATTCCTGTATAATTAGATGGGGTCCCATTCTAAAGTCTTCTTTTTAATAGTATATTATTAGATATGTATATTTTATAATAATCTTATGATTTAATATTTATTTATTAAAAACTTTCGAGCTACTACTACCTAGGTTAAAAAATAAAATTACTCAACGATTCTTTTTCGTTGACTTGATGATGTTTCATCGTTTTCTCGAAACTTTACTCGAAAACTTCTAGTCGTAAGTGTATATAACTAGTACGAAAGATCGATTGTCTGAGTCTAGAAAGGTAACGATGATTGTCAACAGTTCGTCGGCACAGTCCCAGAATCATTACTTTTCTTCCGGGAAAGGAGTACTACTTTGTAGTGAATGATCCGTGTTTCTTATGTTTTGATGTTAGGTTTAAGTGGAGACAAAGAATCTGAGTGACCTCGTTAAAATTACCGACTGTTTTTATGTCAATAAATTTTATTGGTCTTAAAATATAAAGTAATTTCGGTATTAAACAAATCACGAATGTACGTTAAACGATTTATGAAATATATGTTAGCCGGTAAACATTTGTTCACAAGACGTGGACGTCAGAGTTAGCTGGTGTCTAGTTTTTATAAATTTTTATTTAAGGTCTTTCAAGGTTTTTCGTTTTGAACTTAAACGGTGTACGGTCATTGAGGATTATATCGTAAATGTGACATAATCCATGAAACTCATTAGGTCCCTTTTAACTTTCATATGTTCTCTTACACACATCCAATAAACGTTTATATTGTGGTAAATAGATACCCTGAACTTGTAGACGTCTACAACAATTGACTCCCCCAGGACTTGGTTAGTAGGTCCTATGTCTCCCTACTGACAAGTAATAACAAAAATTAAGAGTGTTATTAAGGTAGGTTTTCCATAATATAAGGGTACAGGGTCCCCTCCTTGACTTCGGATCACATGAACAAATAAATTAAGGTGAGTAGGTGTGTAGATCTGTAGGTAGTCAGACAAATAAGTGAGTGAGTATGTAAGTAAGTGGTTTATAAACTTCTAGTGGTTTACAGTCCGTAGTACCGTCTTCGACTGCGACATCGACACTTTTTCCGTGGGACTCAGTGGTTTCCCCGGTGTATAAAGAGTTGGGGTCGGGTGGTAAACAGTTAGTCGTGTACCCGTAATGACAAACTTGTTCTCCTTTGGTCAAATTTGAAGATACAGTAGTTGTGGTAATTTAACTACAACGAAAAGGAAAAAAGTAAAGGAAAGTCCTTCTCGTTGAATACTACGAAATATTTCATTCTACTTTGTAAAGTTATGGAGTGAAACGAACATTTTAAATTAAAACGCTGACGAGGGTTTCAAGTAGTTCTACCGGATTAAAGTTTATCTGATTTACAGAATGTGAAAATCTCCTAAAAGTGCTTCATTGTCATGATGAACGTGAACATTTGTTTTTATGGTCCACACGCAACGGTGTATTCGGACGTTACCGTACTCAAGACTTACAACATTCCCGAGGTCCAAGTGCTGTACGGGCTTACTAGTGAGACATTATCAGTGGGTCAGTGAATCGGAGGTTCAAATGCCGTGCCTGAATTGCTACTAAAGACTTCTGACAGTAATTTACATAGGTAAATGAAAAATAAATTGGGTTCCTTCCATGGTTCTAAGATATGTCCTCCCGTCCACCTTCCCCTGTGCGTCATCCGTCGATACCATAAAACTTTCGTCTCGATCCCCTACAATACAAGATAAAGGTGCCTTTTGTACGTTTAAAATAAACCTAAAACACAGTACATTGTCGTTTTTATAAATACAAAAAATTCCTCATGAATTAAGTATAAATTGGATTCTAAAGTGAGTCAGACTATGGCCGGTCCCAAGAACCAGAGGAGTTAGTTATTTTTAACTAGTCTTCGGTCTGTTCTTTAAGTCCGTCCCGAAAACACCCCGGGGACGACGTGGTCCCACTTGTTCTTGTCCTTTGTAAAGGAACGAGTGAACGAGGGACTTCACCCCCACCCACTCGAACAAGGAATATACCCCACTCACATCCCCAGTTAGGTCCAGAACCCGGTCTCCCCACCGAATCCAGTAAACGGGTGGAGATTCCACCATGACTCGTATCCCCAATATACGTTATGGAACCAAAACGAGGACTGTGAAATGAAAACGAGGGTCGAGAAGTCTTCTTCGTCAACCAAAAAAAAAAAACCAGAAAAACATAGAAAATAGGTCTTAAACGGGGTTGACGTCCGTCAATAAAAATCAGGGAATCCCAAAGAAACATCAAACAAAGAACTCTTCAAACAGGGCCATTTTCGTAACTTCGTTTCCCAGGGTCCAGGGACGGACAGAGTGAAGAATTACAATGTTAGGGATACCCCACATGAACCTTCCGACTATCTATAATGCCACCACAATGTAGGGGCGGGGAAGACCTGTGAGAAACTGGGACGGTGGTCGGAGAAGGTGATCTGAGATTCAAGGAGTTCCCATCTTTTGCTCAGTATACAGAGACATGGGAGTCTCTGAATCCCCGGTACTTGAACCTACCTTTTTTTTTTTAAGAATAAAGATACTTGGACTGAATTTGTATGGTAAAGAAAGTGAACACTTACGACCCTTGTTTAGTTTGACCGAAGTCCTTTAGGTCACTAAAAATAGTTGTTCTCTTTAGTGTGTGTGAAAGGACAACGTAAGGTCAACTACGTCTCTAGGGTCTTATAGTAAATATGAGTAGTGACGAGTCCTTAATCTCACTAAAAATCTGGACGACAATCGAGAACTATAAATTACACAATTGTATTTTCTTGTATGTAATTACAAAGTTTTAAAATAAAATTTAAAAACCATTTATAAAGATATATTAACCAAAGAATTCATTTAAAAACATGAAATAAGATAAACATGAAATAAGACTTCTTCTTAGGTGTCCATGGTTTTCCAGTTTGTGTGTATATGTGTGTTTTTTTTCATAATTCGTCGAGGATAATTTCGGACTGTCCTTTCTTACCTTTCCCTGCCCCACTGTTCTTAAGAAATGTTAGGATAACCACCAGGTCAATGAATCCTCACTATTTCTGCTACAGGACGACGACGACGATTCAGTGAAGTCAGCACAGGTTGAGACACGCTAAGGTATCTGCCGTCGAGTGGTCCGAGGCGGCAGGGACCCTAAGAGGTCCGTTCTTGTGACCTGACCCCACGGTAAAGGAAGAGGTTACGTACTTTCACTTTTCACTTTCACTTCAGTGACTCAGCATAGGTTGAGAGTCGCTGGGGTACCTCTTGTCGGGTGGTCGAGGAGGTAGGTACCCTAAAAGGTCCGTTCTCATGACCTCACCCCACGGTAACGGAAGAGGCCTGCTACAGGATGAGACTCCAACATTTCTGACCACAAGGGGAGATCTTATGACACGTTATGAAACACACGACGACATAGTAAGGCTTATGACTTCGTTAGGACTTCCAATTCTTGAACTTACCTCCTCCTTAAACTCACTGTCGAGTCATTTACGATGAAAATGACCACATGTAGACATCAACCGGTTTCCCGACACTTGACGGTCTCTTAATCTGTTCGGAAATCTAAAAAATAACTGACGACATTAGTCGAAGGCTTCCCCTTTTTTTACTACCTCTTTAGGGGTGACTCGATACATTCACGTAGGTCTAATATCGACTCTCTTTGTTGTCAGGACGGACCGGTGTCCAGTAACATTCTGATAACTGTCTTCCTCAAAGGGATCGGTGTCCTTAATTGAGGTGTTCTCGGAAGATTCTATTAATCTACTTATTATTATTTGTAAAATCTCGTCCCTTCCTAACTAATGTTATGGATTTTGACCCGTACCTTACTCACTTAACTTAAGTTCCTCTTCCATGGACCTAGAATTACTACACGATTAAGGAAGTTCTTTACTTGGACTAGATGATCCTTGTTGAAATTCAGATGAGTGTTCTCTTTTTTCTCTTCCCCCCTACTCTATGAAATCTGAAACGAATTTACGTTTCTCGAATGGGAATAATTAGGGAGGTGTAATCAGTTCTTTGGGTCCCCCAAACAAACCTTTGTTCACTCGCTTGTGTGGTGACGGTTCCAATTTGGATACGATAGTGACGACCTATTCTACAGGTCACCGGGACCTGGTTTTATACTCCGACCTATATGTAACTCACCCGAAGGGACCACCGAGTCGACCAATTCTTAGGTAGACGTCACACCCTCTGGACCCAAGCTAAGGACCCAACCCTTCTAGGGGACCTCTTCCCTTTCCGATGGGTGAGGTCATAAGACCGGACCTCTTAAGGTACCTGATATATCAGGTGTCTCAGTGTTTCTCAGTCTGTGCTGACTCGCTGAAAGTGAAAGTGAAAAGTGAAGTATGTAATTCATACATACGTAGAGAAATAGTGTGTTCGTATTACGGACGAGACACGACGAATGGAGTTGTGGAATGTCTCTGAGCGAGTAATTTAAGATTGATGTCGAGTTTCTACACTTGTAAGAAAAAATCCTAGAGGTAATATGTCTACACTTTTGACCCTCTTACTCTCCCACTCCTTGAACGAGTCTCAGTGTGTCTAAGACCGTCCTAGTCCAAACCCCCGTCCAAAGATTCTGGTATAAAAGTTGTTGATACAACTCAGGGGAGACATCTTTGTTATGACATCTCCACATTGGGTCTCACTGGCACCCTTCAACGTCGAAACTTCAGTCCTTCTTCCGTCGTCCTTTTCTAAAGTCCCCACAAATTTTCTGAAGGTAAAGTAAGAAACTCTAGTTAAGCCTTTGTGAATTATCAAGGGTTAAAGAAAAGGAGGAAAGGAGAATTATACACAGTCCTGGCTCCTCTTTTGTCTTCCAACTTTCCAGACGTCCTGTCCTGTCACAATGGAGAAGGCAAAGAAAGTTACAATACGATATAGACACACATACTTCACGTTACCCCAAAAATTTCTAGTGTCTATAGGACTTTTACCAGTGACGTTTCAGTAGATCTGAGACTGAACACTTTCTGTCTTAATTTAAATTTTACGTTGTTATCATTAAATTTGATGATTATTTTCTCTACTATTGTATCTAAAGGTGATCACCTAGGGTAATTATATCTCCATGGTGACTGTGTCTCCTATGAGAGGTAATAGTTTGATTTGTGTTCTGCCTTAATTCGAAGGAAAAGGAGGGTCGAAATCCAATACCTTTTTAATTTGAAGTCTTTCCTTTTTTTTTAGTATTAAGTCTAAAGTTTTTGTTTTAATATCTTTTAGTGTTGACTTTTATTCAACAAGAGACTGAACGTTTTAGGACTGTCCTCGAACTGTCCTTTCGTAGGACAGTCCTACCAAAGACCTTCAGTTGGCAGATTTTACAACGAATAAGTACTGCAACCGTTCCATCTTTTATGACTCTCTTTTTACTCTAACGTTAGAGAAGAACAGGTCGACAGTTTCTGCTGTCGTTCAAAGAGAAGGTGCCTTCTCTGTTTTGAACTTTTTTTTTTTTAGTGTAACAGTCTTTTGACGTATAGTGGAGGCACCCAAACTCCCTGTAGATTTTTACCTACATTACACTGTCGTCGGTGGACCTGTGGTTAAGTTTTCACTGTTTCTAATAACGAGATCACGTCGCACTTGTTATCCCTTAACCTTTTACCATTACTTCTCTTTCGGATGTGTACATTTTGTGGTGTCTTCTGTACTAATCCGGAAGTCCCACGACCTCTTGACTCTGTGGCTCGTACCACTGTTGAATGTTAAGAGTCTACGTTGCAAAGGGAGACCAGAATTGAAATTATAAAGTACACTAGAAGAAAAGTTGTATTGATGGTTAATCCGTCCAATTACTATTGTTTAGTTGCTGGGACCATTCTGACAGTTGAACATGTCCTGAACATGAAGATCTACTAACTGATTTTTCACTAATATTACAGGTGAGGTCTCACCTTTTAAAAAAAGAAGAATTTCGACCTCTTCAGTTCCATATGGGCGTTTCGACTTTAAATCTTTATACAATTCAGTTCCGTTCGATTAGGAGTTTCGAGCATTTCTTTCCGTCGAGATTCTCGTAGGGTACCTTTCTAAAGTCTCGAAAGGAGGGGAGGGTGGGACCAAAGAGTTCAGGAAAGAGGAGAACTACCATAAGAAGTCAAAAAGTAAAATATGTACACAATATAACTGTGTAGAATAAACACTTCTACCTTTTGGTAGAGTTACTAAGATAAGTTACTAAGCTAAGAGAGAATAGATGGTAGTAATAATATATAGAACTGATAACCATGAGAGATTAAGGTCAAAAGTATACACAAAATTAGTGAAAATAAGTTATTGAAATACATTCCTCTAAGGTAGTCGTAATCCAAAAGAAGGAGATCCAAAGTAATAAGAACGGACATTAACTAGACGAAAACTGGAAGAAGGGGTTTATTCCTTGGTATAAAATAACTAAAGACTTAGAGACTGTCTTCGGTGTCAGGGAATGTGTCGTACACGAGTCTTTTACGAACGTCCATATTTCATGTTCTCGCACTTCTACAAGACCTTGTAAAACAAAGATAAAAGAATACTTTTATATGTTGTATGTCTTTGTAGACTCGTGTCGACGTATGGAGTACTTATTAATGTTCCAACCCGTTGATCAGTTGGACCACCACCTAATTTTGTTCCAGAGACACGTAGGAAAAGAGAGAAGGTGTCCTGACGGTAAACCCAAGGTTCCCAGTGAGACCGGAACGAACAGAGTCACGACGTCCACAAAGGAGAACTCGGGGTCTTTCCCTACGTCAACAATTTCACATTTACGATGTCACTGAGAGTCAATTTCTTTCCTCTCTCTTCCTCTCCTTTTTTTGATTAGATTGGGAAACAGACAAGGTCTAATTACTTTAAGGTATCCTCTTTGCATAGGAAAATATAGGCAAGAGAGAAATGAAGTAGAAATTCGGGGTGAGTGAAGGTTTGACAGATGATGAATCGAAATCTGTTATACCGAAACTCGTACTAAACCAAAATAATGAAATCCCTACCACTAACCTCTCACACTTCAACCCTTCAAACCCCCGACGGGAACCCCCATCCCTTACCCCCTTAAAATCCCCACTTCACCCCTCTTGATACGTATCACAGTCCAGTATCATTAATATCAGAGATTTTTGATATAGTCTCCTACTTATCCATAGACAAATCTCGAAACAAAGTAGAGTCAAAATGTCTGTTTTACTGTCTCTCATAGATAAATAGGTGGTACAGTTGTAATAAGGGTTTATAAAGACCAATTCTCCTTGAACACATTGTTTAAGATAGTACTTTTTATTTAGTCTTAATTTGAGGAGAAGGTAAGTGATAGTGTAATTTTACTGTAAAATTATCTTAAGAATAAGAATATCGACTGATCAGATACATAACATTATTCGTTATCTTAATGTAGTTCATTTGTACTTCTATTTATTTGGAAGTTTTGCTTGACGTTTCATAAATTTGTAATTATCTACGTCATTTCGTTTTGTATTTATTTAAGATGAAAAGTAACTTGTAAATATTTTTCTATCAAATATTTTTAAAAGAATTTTAACACATAAGACAGGTTGTGCAGGGCATAGTAATCCCTTTGAGTCGTAAATAATGGTAAACAGTAGTGTAGGAATGTAAAAAATAAGATTATAATGTACTCTTAATTAAAATATGAGAACTGAAGCGAAAATAGAAGAACTAAAAAGTTTTGTACGAAGTGAGTTACCAATCGTAACTAGTATACGGACGATCTAGTGAAGTCAGCACAGACTGAGACACGCTGGGGTATCTACCGTCGGGTGGTCCGAGGGGGCAGGGACCCTAAGAGGTCCGTTCTTGTGACCTCACCCAACGGTAAAGGAAGAGGTTACGTACTTTCACTTTTCACTTTCCCTTCAGCGAGTCGGTACAGACTGAAAAACACTGGGGTACCTGACGTCGGGTGGTCCGAGGAGGTAGGTACCCTAAAAGGTCCGTTCTCATGACCTCACCCCACGGTAACGGAAGAGGCCTAGTATACGGATTATCAACGGTAAAGTTCTGAAGTTGAATTTAATTCTGATGTTATACTCATCCCTGAATGATATATTTATATGATAACTAGTTTTGTTTTCTAAAGAGTTTTCTAACTTCATTTAGGGATGCAGACAAAATTACTATTTAGGTAGTCAGTCTTTCATTAAGAATATTAGGTAATTATTTTTAAAAGTCCTGTTAATTATTAAAATACAATCGTAAAAAATATAAAGAAGAGTTTCGTCTGAGAGAGTAAAGACTTGTGATTATATTACCTTGTAAGATCGTGACTCTTAAGTCGTAGTCACTCGAAATAGATGATATTCGTACTGGTTATGTCGAAGATGAAAACGTTCCAACCTTTTCCTTGTAAAATCACTGTAGAGGACCTGGAAGTGAAACAACCACTTCGTTGGGGACCAGATCTTCACCCTATTGACATCACCCCTTTTACTTCACTATTTGACATTTTCGTTATTCGTGTGTCATCATTACGATGATGTTACGGTCCCTCGACCACGACGACGGACTAGGGCTTTTTTGTGTCTTTATTAATGTACCACTAATATGTTGACTCTATAAACGTAAAATTGTGAGAGAAATCCTAAACGGATATCGACAAAATAAAAAAAAGGTCTGCTCAGTTACTGTATCGAGGAGTTTCTACGTAGAAGTAGAGGATAGGAACGACTTGAAACACCAGTCTCCTGACACCTGATCTTATAATTGAGGTTTTAAGACGGACCCCCTGTTCTGATCCCCTTTTTGAAAGGGACGTCTGGTGTTCCTCCATTTCGTCCAACTCAAACGTCCCACCGGACTCAACTTTGACGAATAAGAGGGGGAAAGTCCTACTTTCGGAGTTCCTGTGTCGAAGGACAGGTCTCGACAATCAGAATCCGTTCGTGCATAAAAGTCTGATTTCTCTCTTATCCAACTCCCGTAACTGAAGATGTACAATCCAGATAAAACCTATAGAACTTTTGTCTTTCGGAAGTTACAACTTTTGGTCTCCGGGAAGGATGTTTGATACTAGTGGGGGACGGGGTGTTATGATCATCGGATTCTTCGTACAATATATTTTGGGAGAGTACTTCAGACCGAAACGAGTTTAAGAGACTTGTTAAGACGACTACCTTGGTGTCTACTTTTATTTAACGTAGGGACCAACCCTCACCCCGTATTGTTTATCCTCTCGGTTGTGACACCAGTTTACAGTCCGTACCTTTTATTAGTGTTCCGTACAAAATTTGGTTATCTGATACTCCTCTGTACTATAAACGGTGTCACGTTGTCTTCGAATTTTAAGGTACAAAGAAGAGTCAAAGAGAGAGAGGTAAGGAGACAAAGGACACGAGACAGTATCGGGTCTGACCCCGACAAGGACCTCGAACCAGAGTCCTACTCTTTGTGTTTTGTTCATGGGGTCATCGAAATCCATGGGTTCGTTTCGGATCGGACAGTGTATCATTTATAAACCTTGTCCTTAAATTTAAAAATTTATAAAAAGACACGTATTCTTTTTTTAAAGAGGTTTTGAATGTGATTTTACAAGTTAAACGACTAATTTAGTTACATACGTAGTTATTAAAGGTGAAAGTGAAACAAAAAATAACAAACTTAAAAATTACTTGTAATGATATATTTAAAAGAAGTGAACATTTTTTTTAATGGGTACGACCAGAGGTAAATTGTGTCTATAGATTCTCTTCATATTACTTAAATAAAAGTTCTCTTTCTTGTAGTTACTAATTTTTTACACAAATAAATTTTAAACATTTCTCAGCGTCTAAAGTACTTGTCATACACTAGTCTCGTTGTGTGCCTCAATTTCTCTTTATGTCGTCGTACCTTTACCGTTTAAAGTAGAGTTCAACACCGGAAATTTTTCAAGTGAATTCTCTATCAGTAATTTATTGATGAGATACGTCTTGTGATATTTCTTAATATTGTTTCCCGTCCTGTATTAGGTATAGGTAATTCGTAGGTAGGGAGTTTTCCTACTGAAGGAATAACTATTCACGTTGAGTTCTAATGTCTTCACGTTGACCTTCTAATGTCTGTAGTGATTCCTCACACTCCCGTTTCGGTATAAAGTCCGGTGTATAGTCTCCTCAGAACTTTCCACTCATCTGAATTTTCCGTTTCTCCCTTTTCCGTACAGATCTTTCCCTTTCTCATACATTTCTCAACCTCTACCCTTTTATTTTACCGTAAAAGTCCCTCGAAACTCGTCTCGTCAAATGGATGTTGGGTTCCTACTCCATTCCTTCTGTAGTCTTTATTTCACCTTTTTCATCTAATCCCGATCAGACTCAACTGTGGATTCGAGCATACTTTAGTCCTCGGTTTGGTATGTACACACGTCCTTTTAATCTGCCGGTTCCAAATCCTTATAATTGGTCCACTCACGTTCTGTCTTACCTTACCCCCTTTGACCTGTATCACACCGGTCAAACCTCCGACAATACTTCAGAGTCGGAATTGTTGCACGTAATCTTCTCAGAGTCACCTGAAGATACGGATATTCTCTTATTTAAAGATAATAAAATTTTGTGATTCAAAAACCATTGAACAATGTCTTCAGTACCCTCGGATTGTGTGAATGTTTAAACAGTAAAGATAGTATATTTACTTTTTAGAGTTATCTGCAAGTGTACCAATGTTAGTTTTATTACTAGTTATTAGTCACTTTGTAACTAATCATTTAATTACTTTACTAATTAGTTTGTCGGTTTCTTCAAACTCTAATTAAAAGAGTTTTATAAGAAGAACAAAATAAATATTATCATAGAATTCTCTGGTAAAAACAGTCTCAACAATTCTCAATCTCTTTGAGACGAAGTTTTCATTTAGAGGTTTAATGAATTAACACATACGATGTGAAAATTTCTTTGTAGAGACGTAGTCTCTTGAAAATAGATCGGAAGAATGAAAGGTCCGATTATTCCCTATAGTACTTAGTTGTCGTCGTCTTAACAAGACTCTATGTAGTTGACATTATACACAGTGTATTTTTATTGTTTATGTTTTCGGTGTCTATGTCCTTTCCCTGAAGTACCCTGTCTGTCTGTGAGTGGGAATACACGAGGTCTCTTGTCCCGACGAAGTTTTTTGGGAAAGGGGTGTGTTTAGTATGTATGTCAACTGGTAAAGAATATTAAAAGGTATAGACGAGATAAATCTTTTAAACAAGAAATGGATAGGGTGGTATATTAGTTTCTCATCGTACTTTTTTCGTGCGAAAGTATAACGTACAAAGAAGTAAAGAATTATTGAGGATAGAAAATTAGAACTGAGATCCTGTGTATCAAAAATTTAATTTAGGATTTATATAATTCTAAAACCAGTCTCAAGAGGGAAAAAGTCAGTCTAAAACTTGTCGTTGGGACTTACCTTTCTTCATTGTAGTAAGTACTAGGTTTAAACAGACAAGTGGAACGAGAGACTCGAAGTGAGTCTGATTGTAACGTTGGTTACAAGGGATACAAATTTTGTGAAGTAGAATTTACTTCTCGACAACTTTTCTGAAAAATTAGAGTCCCTTTTCTGTCAGACCTGTAAATTTACGTAAAGTTATGTAATGTTTAATGTACGATGTAATTTTTAAAAAATCTTCGTTGGTTTTACAAACGGAGAAGTCTACCAGTAAAAGATTCTAAGGTGAACCAGCCGGGTAAGATCGTCGTACACACAAGTTCAACATTTCTATGTCTCCTCTGTGTCACCACACGTTCAAGTACTACTTAGGGTGTATAAAAAATTTTATGGTTATTATTTAAAATTTTCTTCCGTCAACTTTACATGACTATTAGGGTTTGACCGAATCATTCATTACCTGTTTAGTATCGCCAACCTTGAGATCTTCAGGCTACTGGGTGTTTTCACTAAGGTATTCACTTAATGTAAGAATAATTCGTCCCTTTACAATTTTTTTTTTAGCTATCTAGTCCCCTTCACAAAATTTAGTATCCTAAGTTGATTTCTAAACACTTAATAGAGGAACTTTCCAACAGGGTTTGTATGAAGTTATCTCTAATCTGTCATACGATGAGAAGGGTTACATCTATTGTTCTGAACTAATGTAAAGTTAAAACAATAGTAAGAACTTTATGAATATTTATATATTCACTCGAATAAGAAAAACTGTCATCCGTATAAAAATGAATTTGGGATTCGTACGTCCGATCATTCTTGATTGATTTTAGGATAACACATTCTCAAGTTATTAGATCTGTCTTTTTGTGATATTAATCTCTATTAGACATATATACTAAATGCAATATGTCTTCCGGATTTCTTAATGTACTTAAAAATCTTTTGTTAATGATTGAAATCGTAGGAAGGTAAACAAGAAACTCAGAGTTTCCAGATAAAGAATTGCGGAGTTTCTTCAAGTCAAAAAGTTTTAATAGAAGGAGATGACACATTGTCAAATTTGTTTGTTTGTTTTTTTCTGTTTATTTATTCTTTGTTGTTGTTGTTTTAAAAAAAAAAGTGAAGAGGATTTCGGATTTAAAATCTTTGGCCACTCTACGAGAACCCGAGAAAATTATAAGTCAAGTCAAGTCAAGTCAACGAGGCAACACAGGTTGAGAAACGCTGGGGTACTTAACGTCGTGCGGTCCGGAGGGACAGGTAGTGGTGAGGACCTCAAGTGGGTTTGAGTGCAGGTAGTTCAGCCACTGCGGTAGGTCGGTAGAGTAGGAGACAACAGGGAAAGAGGAGGACGGGGGTTAGGGAGGGTCGTAGTCTCAGAAAAGGTTACTCAGTTAAGAAGCGTACTCCACCGGTTTCAGAACCTCAAAGTCGAAATCGTAGTAAGGAAGGTTTCTTGTGGGTCCTGACTAGAGGAAGTCTTACCTGACCAACCTAAAGGAACGTCAGGTTCCCTGAGAGTTCTCAGAAGAGGTTGTGGTGTCAAGTTTTCGTAGTTAAGAAGCCGTGAGTCGAAAGAAGTGTCAGGTTGAGAGTGTAGGTATGTACTGGTGACCTTTTTGGTATCGGAATTGATCTACCTGGAATCAACCGTTTCATTACAGAGACGAAAAATTATACGACAGATCCAACCAGTATTGAAAAGAAGGTTCCTCATTCACAGAAAATTAAAGTATCGACATCAGTGGTAGACGTCACTAAAACCTCGGGTCTTTTTATTTCAGACTGTGACAAAGGTGACAAAGGGGTAGATAAAGGGTACTTCACTACCCTGGCCTACGGTACTAGAAGCAAAAGACTTACAACTCGAAATTCGGTTGAAAAAGTGAGAAGAGAAAGTGAAAGTAGTTCTCCGAAAACTCAAGGAGAAGTGAAAGACGGTATTGCCACTACAGTAGACGTATAGACTCCAATAACTATAAAGAGGGCCGTTAGAACTAAGGTCGAACACGAAGAAGATCAGGTCGCAAAGAGTACTACATGAGACGTATCTTCAATGTATTGAAGATACAATACAGTGGGAAGATAACGTCCCACTGTTATATGTCGGAACTGTATGAGGAAAAGGATAAACTTGGTCAGACTACAAGGTACAGGTCAATATTGACAACGAAGGACTGGACATATGTCCACAGAGTTCTCCGTCCAGTCCACCAGACCATAAGGGTAGAGAAAGTGTTAAAAGGTGTCAACTAACACTAGGTGTGTCAGTTTCCGAAATCGTATCAGTTATTACGTCTTCATCTACAAAAAGACCTTGAGAGAACGAAAAAGGTACTAGGTCGCCTACGACCGTTAAACTAGAGACCAAGGAGACGGAAAAGATTTTGGTCGAACTTGTAGACCTTCAAATGTCAAGTGTATAACGACTTCGGACCGAACCTCTTAAAACTCGTAATGAAATGATTGGGTTACTTTGAAAATTAGAATCGGTGGACGTTTCTTATCAAGAAAAAGGGGAGGTAAGAACGGGTTTAGAGGGTTAACGTAAGACGTTGTGTGGTTCATAGAACCCAACAAAATTTTCGAGTGTCATAACTTTCTGTCCTGTTGTACTATCAATTCTCCTTCGCGAGACCTCGGATTTGTGGTTCTGAAGTCAGTCTCAGGGCGGTGGAAGATCGTGTTCTAGAGTTTGTTCAATGATTTGGAAGGGTACTGAGGTAAAAGAGTAGATTATTCCCTCGTATTATTGTCACAGTTGATTCCCCTAATAACACTCAGAATTTTCCCAATTATTTGTATCTCTCGACCCGTGTGTCATCTTTTACTATTCTTCAATGACGTGACTAACAAAACATGTACAGAGAAACTCTGTCTTTTTTACTCGTGTTTGGAATCACAAAATTCCATTTACAATATTTACAATTCTAGTCGGTCCTTTATTTTTCTACCTGTTTCCCAAGAAATCCTATCCTTTCTTTTCCCGAACCGATCTCCTTCTTGTAGGTCTTAAGTCTGATTGCGTGTCGTGTAGAGATATCTTCCCATGACAGGCCGTGGACACGTAAGTAATGGGGAAGACTCCTGAACCTCTCTTCCTGGACCCCTTTGGGCTTTAGCCAGTAAGGTCTAAATCTTGTCTGTGGAAAGGATGTCGAAGTATTAGTAACATACACCGACTTTATGAGATGTGTACTTAATATATTAGTAAAGCCCACTTTTCTCAAAATTTTTAGTGAATTGTAGAGAGATTTCTTAATTATTTGTTTCTAACGTTACGTACTTTAAATAGAGTAACAATTTCTACTAACACACGGTAGACGAAAAAAAATATAAATTACCATTAAAATAAAATAAAAAATTAAAAATAAAAATGAAATAAAATGAAATGTTATGACATAACCAAAACGATATGTGACTGTACTTAGGTGGTGCCCACATGTACGCAAGGGTTTGTACTTGGGGGGAGAGTGGAGGGAGGGGTATTGTAGAGAGACCCAGTAGGGACACGTGGTCGGGGTTCGTACGACATAGGACGTAGTCTGTATCTGACCGCTAAACAAAGAATGTACTATCATATGCACAAAGTTACGGTAAGAGGGTTTAGTAGGGTGGGAGAGGGAGAGGGAGACTCAGGTTTTCAGGCGAGATGTGTAGACACAGAGAAAACGACAGAACGTATGTCCCAGTAGTAACGGTAGAAAGATTTAAGGTATATATACACAGACAGTCATATGACATAACCACAAAAAGAAAGACCGAATGAAGTGAGATATATTAGCCGAGGTCAAAGTAGGTAGAGTAGTCTTGACTAAGTTTACATAAGAAAAATTACCGACTCATTATGAGGTAACACATATACATGGTGTCGAAAGAATGGGTAAATAGATGACTACCTGTAGATCCAACGAAGGTACAGGACCGATAATATTTGTCACGACACTACTTGTAACCCCATGTACACAGAGAAAGTTAAGACCAAAGGAGCCACACATACGGGTCGTCACCCTAACGACCCAGTATTCCGTCAAGATAAACGTTTAAAAATTCCTTAGAGGTGTGACAAGAGGTATCACCGACATGATCAAACGTAAGGGTGGTTGTCACATCCTCCCAGGGGAAAAGAGGTGTGGGAGAGGTCGTAAATAACGAACGTCTGAAAACCTAGTGTCTGTAAGACTGACCACACTTTACCATGGAGTAACACCAAAACTAAACGTAAGGGACTATTACTCACTACAACTCGTAGAAAAGTACACAAAGAATCGGTAGGCATACAGAAGAAACCTCTTTACAGACAAATCAAGAAACCGGTTAAAAAACTAACCCAGCAAATAAAAAGACTATAACTCGACATATTGAACGAACATATAAAAACTCTAATCAACAAACAGTCAACGAAGTAAACGATAGTAAAAGAGGGTAAGGCTTCCGACAGAAAAGTGGAACGAATATAAAAGGAAACAACACGTCTTCGAAAACTAAAATTAATCTAGGGTAAACAAATAAAAGCGAAAATAAAGGTCTTAAGACCCCCGACCTAGTATCTCCTAGGACGACACTAAATACAGCCTCTCACAAAACGGATATAAGAGGAGATCCTCAAAATATCAAAGACCAGAATGTAAATATAGAAATTAGGTGAAACTCAAATAAAAACACACACCACAATCTTTCACTAGATCAAAGTAAGAAAATGTTCACCAACTGGTCAAAAGGGTCGTGGTAAACAATTTCTCTAATAGAAATGAGGTAACATATAAGAACGAAAATTCCAAATTTGTTTAAAGACAAAAATTCATTACTTCATATTGTGAATTAAGAGTGTTTAGTTTTCCGATACACAACAAAACCTAATAAAAACTCCCTGAAAAATTGAAAGTGAATTTAAGACCAAGTAAATCACCTCGTTCTCTTTGTAAGAAATTCCCCAATTTTATTAATTTTTGTAAAGGATGAGTTTACTAGTGTGTCCGGACTTGGTTACTGTAGGATTTGCGTTCAGGAGAGTACGACGAAACAGGTTCTAGACGCAACGAAAAAAATTAGGTGTACGTCCTTGACGAAACCCAGTGGACGAAATGTCTTCAGTGTTCACACAAGGACAAAAGGACCCATTCCCTCCGTGTACGGTAGGATCCTTCCGAAGATTTACGACCATAACAGTTTATGTTATTGTTATTTATATTACAAAGATCAAGATCAGATATGTTATTTTAGCTTTTTCTCGTTTGAACCAGTATCAAGGTTTCTTGAAATGACAATCTTGATACTCCTTACTAAGTCTTTCGAACCTAATGACTGGGACCTCTCTTCTGGTATGATTTATCAAAGACATTGAATTTTAAGGCTGTCTCTCCTACTGCTTGTATCTGTCGAAAGGAGTGATAGAAACGACTTCTGTTAAAGTCTCAGTAAAGGACGCGGAGATGTAAACGAGGAATCTACTCTAATAAGGTCCGGTAGATAATAGTTGTACTCACTAGAGGTTTCGGGTCTAAAGAGACAAGTGTGTGGGAAATGGAAACCTACCTTTATAGAGACCTATAGAAACCTACCTTTCAAGGAACTTTCTTAATAGTTTTATTCTCAGTAGTATAGAGTCGAAAAGACGTCAGGTGGGTTGTGTATCTTTGTCTAAGTGCATATGGTGTTAACGGGCGTGGAGGTGGTGAATAAAACAATTTACTACGAAGATGAACGAGTTTCGCCCATCTACGGTTCCAGATGAAAATTGGGAAATGGAAGGGTATAGTTAGGTAGTCTTATAAAATAACTAAACTGAAAGATAGAGTCCTTAGGTAATAAAAGAGGTAGAAAAGACAGTGATGCCACCAACTTCGGTAAGAAAAAATCGATATGACAACGTTCCTCGAGGATTGACCTAGATAGATAGAATAGGATATATGAAGACGATCTGATCTTATAATTGAGGTCTTAATTTTGGACTGGCATAAGGGGAGACAGGCCTCGTTAAGTTACTTACGGCAGTCAAGAGACATGGTGTAATAGATGGTGTAGACCGAGATACCTTCACGAAAGATTTAAGGTTTGGACGAGAGATGAAAGGAGAGTGACGAAGATGAGAAACTTGTACAATTAAAGAAATAGGTGTTTTAAGAGCGAATAGGACTTCCGAGTCTACTCTGTGAAAAAAGTCTTTTGGAATGTCTAAAGTGACAATCGACGAGTTGTTAGATTTGAGTTACAGGATACAGATCGGAGGGAGTCGTACGAGATACTTAGTATCATTAAACCAGTCCGTAATAAACGGTAATTTAGGTCTTACGAACCGTGTCACGGATAATGTATCGTCCGTGAAAATTTTACAACTTAGTTTATCTTACTTATTTTCTGTGGTCAGAACGTACTTCGTCCTGTGAGTTTGGACCACGAGACCCCGTTGAGTCTACCTACCCCATCCATTCCTCCACCCTCCCCCCCCAAAGTCCTACCACCCTGTGTACATGTGGACACCGACTAAGTACAGCAACATACCGTTTTTGGTGGTGTTATAACATTTGATTAATCGGAGGTTAATTTTATTTATTAAAAATTTTTCTTACTTTTTGTTGTTTTTATTCATTTAAAATTTTTAGTCTTAATTTTTTTTTTATTCTGTGGTTAGAATTCTTAGTTTTTACACATTCCTCTTACGTGTCCTTACGACACCTACACGATTTTCACTTTGAAATAGTTGATTTTATTTATTTATGATTTTTATTATTTGTTTTTATGTTTTAAATTCATAAAGATTTAATTTAAGGTAAAACTACAACTCCTATTCCAGGATTCAAGACGACGGGAGTTTTGTCTAAGACTCCACCTATAAACACATGTCGTGTAAATAACTCTCCAGTAGAGTCCTTGAAACAAATATTCCTTCGCTCCTTTCGTCCTGACTTGTCTTCCCCTTCAACTTGACGTCACACCAACGTTGTCTGTGGAGTCGATTAGGATGGTCGTACAACTTAGACCCTATCGGGACGTCTTAACCGGGGGTAGTTCCGTTACCCCACCCCGAAGACACGGGGAAGTATCGACGTCACATGTCAGTACTCACAGCCAGTACTGGAACCCTTCTCTCAATGAAAGCTAAGGATAATTCTATTAGTCAAAACTTATTAGTCATTAGTTGTGGAAATCGTTGACTCCCTTACTTACAGAGTAAGGACTTTTTTTATACACCCACCATATCTACAGAGTCATATAGAGTCTGTGGATTGTTGAACTGACCGGGTCTCCCGGAGACTTAAAGGTGTTCCGAATAGAGGACGGGAGACCCAATGTGTACGGAATGATTCCGAACGGTGAATAACGTCTAAGTAGACTATTTGTGTCACAGTAGTTCATTATCTGGTTACACTATAAGTCGTTTTATAGGTCTGTCAGGTCCGGTGAAGGTCCCTTTCTGTCTCTCTAAATTTAAAATTGACGGTAGAGTGGGTTTACTTATGTTTCCCGAAGACAAGTAGAAGGACCTATCCCTACCCTTTCTTACATAAACGGACTAGTTATCGACGTTTGGTATATGAACCTCGGATTGACTCAAACACCGTCTGGAGACATTAAGTGGTCCCAAATAAACCAAAAATATCTCCGATCTGAATCCAAGTAGTAGTGAGTGAAACGACAGTCTTTCAGGTCGAGACATTGTCGTAGAAAAGGCAGTCGGAACGGGTTGTCCCTTGTCCATGGTGATCGAGGCGTCTCTATTACCACAAGGAGAGTGGTCATAGTGAAACCATTTACCTTGTGGGAGATCCAGAGGCACGTCTCATACTGGTAGACCGACCCAAAGGTCGGAATGCATATAGACTGGGTGGTTCCGTTGAAGGAAGTAGATGCCAGATGGTGTCGTTAAGATAAAAAGTAAGACATCCGGTAGTGACAGAGGTTCGTAGATTCTGGGTGGGGTCGTTATAAAATTGTAGTAGAGGGTTTCAGTGACCGTCCGATGATTTAAAGTATAATACCCTCTCGAGAGAGTATAGGTTGAAATACAAGGTCAGTAAATCTCGGTCGTAGGAGGTCTAGGTTAAAGGGTTTATGATAGAAGCAAGACCAGTCCTGTACAATCGACCCCAGATATCGAGAAGTCTGAAAACTGACATCGTATGGGTCGTAAAGGAACCGGTACAATAAAACATTTAACTAGGATCTAGACTGAAAGTACAGGACCTTTAACCAACTTATTTCTTTGATTTAATGTTAAGTCGACACTTTATCCGGATTCGGTTAGGATGTCCTTCGAGACCATAACCCTCTCAGGAAGTCTCAGTAAAGGATAGTTCCGTTAATCTAGACCAAATATGACAGATTTAATTATCGGTGACTTGACTCGATCCGGGTCCTCCGTCCTTACTGGAGGCTCCCCCGACAACAGTAACTAGTCAGTGATTCAGGACAGACTGAGAAACGTTGGGGTACCTGTCCTCGTACGGTCCGAAGAGATAAGAAGTTGTCTGATGTTCAGGTTGTCCTATTGTTTCAAAACAGTTCTCTTGTGCAACCAGTATCGTTTGTGGGAATAGGTTGTTAGGTTCTCTGCTAAGATGTGTACCTATAGTGGTCTACCAGTTAAAGTTTTATTCTAACTAATACAAGAAACGTCGGTGTCTACTGCTACAAAATATGTCAGTCGTTTTTGTTCTAGACCTCGACTGACACCAAGACTAGTACTTGAGGAATAACGTTTTTAGTCTGAATTTAACTTCTTTCATCCCTTTTGGTAATCCGGTAAGTACATACTGGACATAGTTTAGGGAATACTAATATGTCATCTGCACTGTTTGTTTAAGTTCCCTAATTCAGACCATCTGTCTCATGGACTTCTTGATACCTGTCACCAGGTCTTGTAACATGTCCTCCATCACTAGTTTTCATAGGAGTTCTTTTTCTTTACGTTCTTCCGTTTCATCACCAGAGTCCTCCGAAACGTTTATTGACTCCTTTCTTCTCTTCACTTTCCGTTCCCTCTTTCTCTTTATATGTGGGTTGACTTACGTCTCTTCCCGTTCCTTTATATTATTACAGAAGAATTCACTTGTTACATTTCTTTATATCCTTTTGTTATCTTACCGTTTCTGATCAATAGAGGAAGTTTTTTAGTCTCTATAGTTCCCTTGTAAAGTACGTTTCTACCCGTATTATTTCCTGTCTTTATCATTCCTGGATTGTCTTCGTCTTCTCTAATTCTTCCCCTTAATTCTTATGTGTCTTTTTGATATGTTCTTTCCAGTATTACTGGACCTATTCGTATTAGCACACCAGTGAGTGAATCTCGGTCTGTAGGACCCCGTAATTCAGTTCACCCGGAATCCTTCGTAATGACACTTGTTTCGATCCCCTCCATTGTCTTAAGGTCGACTCGATAAAGTTTAGGATTTTCTACTACGATAATTTCACGAAGTGAGTCATACAGTCGTTTAAACCTTTTGAGTCATTACCGGTGTCCTGACCTTTTCCTGTCGAAAGTAAGATTAGGGTTTCTTCCCGTTGAAGTTTCTTGATGACATGTTGTCGTAAGTAAAGTGTGCCATTAATTCTAATACGAGTCTTAGGAAGTTCCATCCGAAGTCATTACACACTTGACTCTTGAAGGTCTACATGTTCGACCCAGATCTTTTCCGTCTCCTTGGTCTCTAGTTTAACGGTTGTAAGTGACCTAGTACCTCTTTCATTCCCTCGAGGTCTTTTTGTAAGAGAAGTCAGGTACCCCAGAGGTTCAACCTGTTCTGTATCGTTGACTTGTTGTTGTTGGTTATCTCTTGAAATCGAACTCTGTAGTCGTCTATTGTGAGGGACATTATCCCCTTACTGACAGAGACAAGGCTTTACCCCTCGACTCACCGTGTGGCCCCGTAAGTGAGACCCGTCATACGGTTACCCGGATTTTTATTACTCTATTCAGAAAGTTTAGGTGGCAAAGAGGGAACAAACTATGGACACTGTAGAGACTGTCGAGACCATGTAACCGACAGTGAAGTACACACAATAAACGAGTAAGTATAAACCCAGAAACGTTGCGGTAGCTGACTTCGGGTGGTCCGAGGAGACAGGTACCCTAAGAGGTCCGTTCTTATGACTTCACCCAACTGTCAAGAAAGAGGTCCCCTAAAAGGGTTGGGTCCTAGCTTGGGTCCAGAGGGTATAACGTCCGTCTAAGGAATGATAGACTCGGTGGGTCCCTTCGGTGAAGTACTTCAGTGGTAAAAATCCTTTCTTTATCTACCTGACGTCCTAAACAGGAAGAGCGTTTCTAAATCAAGTAGTACAACAACAAGTCAGTGAGCCAGTACAGACTGAGAAACGTTGGGACGTCGTACGGTCTGAAGGGATAAGTGTCGAAGATCATTAAAATTTTACATTACCACATCTCCAGACGTGTTTCTCAACACAAAAAAAAAAAATTACATTATCATCGTTTCGATTACGTTTTGACGGGTAAGTTTACCGACTGTAGTGAACCTTGACGAATAACCTGTTAAAGAGTCTTTCGCGAATAGTTGGATAAAGAGTAGTACGATATCCCAATTTCTGATTTCTGTGCCCGGTTTCTTTCAAAGTTCCCTTAATCAACTCAAAAATTATAGAAACAACAACGAGAAGTCAACTACAGTACAGGTTATTAAACACTGGGGTACTTGACGTCGTGTGGTCCGAAGGGACAGAAAATGATAGATAGAGGGACTCAAACGAGTTTGAACACAAGTAGTTAAGTCACTACGGTAGGTTGGGAGACAGTTGGGGAGGAGGAGAACCGGAGTCAGAAAGGGTCGTAGTCTCAGAAAAGATCGCTCGCTCGAGAAGCTTTGTCCACCGGTTTCATAACCTGGAAGCCGAAGTCGTGGTTAGGAAGGTTACTTATAAGTTCCACTAAAGAAAATCCTAACTAACTAAACTAGAGGAACGACAGGCTTCCTGAGAGTTCTCAGAAGAGGTTGTGGTATCAAGCTTTCGTAGTCAAAAAGGTGTAAATCGGAAGGAATACCAGGTTGAGAGTGTAAGCATGTACTGATAACCTTTTTGATATCGAAACTGATATACCTGGAACAGTCGTTTTTCTTCAGAGACGAAAAATTATACGACAGATACAACCAGTATCGATAAGAAGATTCCTTGTTCGTACAAAATTAAAAAACCGACAGTAGTGGTAGGCGTAACTAAAACCTCGGGTTCTTTTAATTTAGACTGTAACAAAGGTGTAATATGGGTAGATAAACGTTACTTTACTATCCTAGTCTACGGTACTAGAATCAAAATACTCACAACTCAAAATTCGGTCGAAAAAGTGAGAGGAGAAAGTGGAAGCGGTTCTCCGAGAAATCGAGAAGAAACGAAAGACAGTAGTTTCACCAAAATCCGTATAGATCCAACAACTGTAAAGAGGGTCGTTAGAAATAAGGTCGTACACTAAGTAGGGTGGACCGTATGACGTACTACATGAGACGTATCTTCAATTTATTCGTCCCACTGTTATATGTCGGAACTACAGGAGGAAAGGGTTAAACCTTGGTCAGGTAACAAGGTACAGGACAAGATTGACAACGAAGAACGGGACGTATGTACAAAGAGTCCTCCGTACATTATACCAGACCACAAGGGCAGAGTAATTCTTATAAGGTGTCAAACAACACTAGGTGTGTCAGTTTCAATTATATAAATAATGGGTGACTTTATATAAATCCCCGAACTATTGAGTTCTTGTTTAATTTACATTTTATTTTACAATTTATAATTATTATGTTACACTTATCGAATCAAACAAAACATTTGGAAGAGTTTCTAAAGATGGACAAAAATAGGAAAGGTCTCGGGGGGGACTCAGGTCGTCCTTGATAAAATGTGTGTGTGGATAAATTTCTTTACCTCTGTCTATGATTGAATGAAACGGTTTTGTGTGTGTTGATTTTCGTGTAAAAGGGTTTCGGACTGGAGTCTGAAAAGCGGAGTTTCGGTCACAATAAATCGACATGGCACGTCAGTAGATATTTGTACCATATATCAACTGGAAGTTTTCTTGTCGAACAAAAATTACATGGATCTTTGTGTAAAGGGTTCTCTCAGATATTTCGTTTACTTTTAATTAACCTCGAAAAAAAAAATTGAAAAACTTTTACGTTTTGTGTGGGTGTCTAGTCTTAAAGAGAGGAGACATCCTATGGAGTGAACAAAAGTAGGAACTTCGTTTGTGACACCCTTTTAATCTTTTTCGACCAAGTCGACTAAATTTCAATAGACTCGTTCTTGTAAAGGATAGAATACGACTTCGTCTTTTACGGACTTCAAAGTTTAAGACGTGTAACAATCTGAAATGACTTTGTATCCCGACACACTCCAAAATTTCTTAAGTAACTATGAAAATTTCGATCTCGTTAAAGGTAAAAAATTTTTTCCTTCTATTAAAGGATAGAAAAATAGAACTTCTCTATGAGAAATATTACTACTAATGGGATCGATGAAAGATGTCCGTTTTCCCCCTGCTATCGTCTTGTAGACATTTGAATAGGGATGGGGTGTTAGGTGCACCTATGATTGAAGTTTCGTCTCTCTACGGGAGTATTTTTAATTTGTGTTGTGTGATTATTGTGAAGAAGTATTATCGTGGATTGTTAATATGTTGCGAAACGTGAAAGTTTCGTAAAATGTTAGTAATTAATCAAATACGTGTGTTGTAGGGATACTGGATACGGTCATAATAATGGGAGTAAAATTTCGACTCTTTTGACTCTAGGTTTTGCCAATTCATGGAACGGGTTCCAGTGTATCACTTAGTCATTATCCTAGACATGGACTTAAGTGTCGTGAGAGAGAGAGTAAAAGTCCTCATCGTCTCTTACGCCTTTTAGAAGTCTAGGTGTCTGGTCGACGAACTTGATGTTTTGAACAGAGGTGAGTGATCACCAGGAGAGAACACGAGTGACTTATGATATCGTGTTTCCTTTCTTTAATCCTTAGAAGGGAAATTTTGTAGATTTATGTCTCACTTGAGTAAATTTAGTTTCTTTTTCTTGTCGTACAATTTTTGCAGCACACCAGACGGTCTAGTGACAGGAATCTGGTCTACATGAACCGGATTCCTACAAGACAAGGACAAGGTGACTTCCCACACGACAAAGATCATCACGTCCTCAACGGTGTGGTCGGAATGGGATGTCGACTTTAATTATGTCGGAGGAACGAGGAACGAGGGTTCACACTGACGGGTCATTGTGTTCATGGTGTCGGTGATCGGTTTGCTTGGTTAGACTCCAATAAATCCATAAGAAAAAGAAGAGAGAGACTAACATTTTTTAATGGGGACTTGAGAAATTGAAACTACAATATAATTAGATGCACTCATTTTCCTTTTTTTTAAAAATTGAAAACTTTTAAAAAGGATTATACGAGGGATATACTTAGTCAATCTTATCAGATCCTATACAATTTCCTTGTTTGCTAAAAATATAGAGTTACTGTATCGTGTTTACGTCATACGACCTTGTTGTACGGGTAGAATCCAACTACCTTCCCCACGACCAAGAGGTAAAAGGGGAAGTGAGTCTCTAGGTCTGACTATCTCGGGATTCGTAGACTCAGTGGGACTGTTCTTCTTTCTCACAATGTTGACGTGTGACCTAGAACTTCAACGTTGGACGTTCACTGTGTAATAGGAGTAAGTGCGAAGTGACAGGTTTCGTTTAATGTATTGACACCGATTAGTCTCACCCGTCTCTCCACGTCAGGGTGGTACACACAACTCCTCCTCCTAGTCTTATGTATTCTTGACGTCATTTCCGACAGTAGTTTATAAACCGAGTAAGGAGAAGGTCAGATGAAGGACGGAGTTCCACTATTTACGGTCCCGATCTAGGAAACCGGTTTCTCTACACAATTCTCAGGTTGGTGTCACAACGGCTAAAGGAGACAGGGGAGGACCATGCAAAGTATATCCCTCAAACACACCCGGACATAGGGATCATGTCTACTCCACACCGTCGCAGGGATAGTTAGTCATCGTTTGACACCATCTTTGTCCTTTATCAGAAGAAGAACAACAACTACATTCAGGACTCCAAGACCCCAAAACGACAAAGTCCGATAACACTTATCAAGACTAATCATGGAGCAGAAACTACTGTGGGTCTAAATAGAGTGATTTGAGTTTACTTTTCGAAGTAATAGTTGTTCTAGGTTAAAGGTAATATACCTTTTATGTCTCAGAAAAGAGAGGAAGGAAAGGAGGAGAGAGAGAGAGAGAGAAAAAAACAAAAACAAAAAAACAAAAAAACAAAAAACTTGTGACCTTAGGAAGATTTTTGTATGATCAACCTCACTCTAAAATCGTAATCTCTACAGGGTGTTCAGTATCTTAGTAAAATTGTTCGTCGAGTTTCTACTCTGAGTTTCAAGGTTCTTATTTCGATAAACGAAGACTCTGTTTTATGAAAGTACCATGAACGAGAGATCTTTGGACAGATAGGACAGTGAAAGACTTCGTCGTTCGTCTACTTCAGTACCGTAGAAATGTACCATTACCTATAACAAAAAGAACGGTTAAGGAACCCGGAATCCAAAAGAATAACGCTATTCGTTATTTTAGTTCGGAAGGAATACCACGTGGATAGGGATACCACGTGGACCGTGAAATTTACATGTATGACAGAAGAAATTAGAAAATATCGTATGTTCTCCATAAAAAGAAATAGGGTGAATATCTACTTCTTCGATTTCAACGTTCTCAAACTTGTTAAAAAGGTCCTGTCCGTCGATTCCTCAGAGACTCGGTCATAGTTAGGGTCCAAGCCCACCCTAATTCCGGGTAGTCTAAAGGACGTAGAGTGACGGAGTTAAAGTTTACGAGTCGAGAAATGGTAGACTCATATAAGTGTGACCAATACTCTAAAGTCGTGTCGTCGACACCACCGTCTTCAGACCACTGACTACACCTTACACTCCTCTCTCTTCGTTTCTACGTCCAGAAGTCCCAGGGTGGGACTCACGGGTGCTAAGACGGGACTAACTCTTCGTGGAGAGTCTGCGGTCTAAGGGGGTGTCCTCCTCGGGACCCGTAATGTGGTGCACGATGACTGACGGGGGTGAAGATTGCACTGTCGATTGTCTGTACTTCGGGACTGGTATTTGACCCAGAGTAAAATTAGGGAAATTAATTAATTTGAGTAAGTTAGGAGTGTTGTTGGAATACTCTATACCAGGTAATAATAGATGTAATGTCTTTTTAACTCCGAATCACTTCTTTCATTGATCGACTTCTAGTGTGTCGTCCTTAAAGATATATCCGTTAGACCGAGGTCTTGCATATATGAACTTGTAGGACGAAATGACTGAGTGTTTGTTTTGTTTTTGTCTACTACCACTAGTCGCCCCTCTTCCACCCCCACCCTCGTATCAGACCCTCAAACCCGAACCGTACAGGTGTGACGACACAAATTTTATCTACGGGTTGTTCCTGGATGACATGTCGTGTCCCTTGAGACGAGTTATAAGACGTTATTAGGTTTACCCTTTTATGAAACCTTTTCTTATTTTTTTATTTTATTTAATTTTTGTCTACTTCATTATAACGGAGTATTCCTTCCATTGACAATAAGACATAAGGGGAACCGAGAACGAGTAGTCAAGTGGGTGTCCTGGAAGATTCATGATCCGTAATAAAATCCATGAACCCTATTTGACCACTTCTTTTGTCACAACCCCCACCGTCAACTCCCACACCTGACGTCTACGGAAGATCACTGTAACCCATTTAGTAATGAGTCTGACAATCAAGGACATAGTAAAATCAGTCCTCCTGTAAGAAGAAATGGATTTTAGTCCCCCTAACCTCTGTAAAGGGAAGCACCATGGGCAGTCGAGGTTCTGAGACTTAGGATCAACCCATGTTAAACGGTGGACGTGTTTATTCGCGGTGTCTCGAGGGAGAAGGGAAGCAATAACACTCCGAGACTGACTTCAGTAAACCTTTTCCGAGAGGAGAGGACTTACAGTAGATATTCCTGAGCCTCAAAGTCATGGTCCATCTTAAGTTTAAGTCGTCTCAGAGTGTCGTAGACCTGAGACAATGATTCGTTTCTTTCATCTAAAAGAAAATTAAATGATCTGTATTTTTAACTACTCTCTCATCAACACACTTGTCAAGAAATTTACCTTTTTCCGAATCATTTTTCTTAGCAATAAATAATAGGAAATTACACTGAAGATTACATTCATGATGATTCGTAGAACTTCATTAGATTTACCCAGAACGGAAATCAAAGAACGAGAATCTAATTTCTTGTTAGGAACGTCTTTTCGTCTCCTCCCATCGTGTGTAGATAGAAACGATTATCTATCTCTTACGAAATACAAAGGGGTATCTAGTCCACGTCTTAGTATAAGTGGTCAGACTCTTGTCTTAAACAAAATTACTGTCTCTCTCTTCCCATTTCAGAGTTTGTATTTGAGTAGTGACTATGACCTCCGTTCGTTCACTATTTAATAGTGTCACTCAGTAATAAGGTTCTCTAAAGAACATTTGTAATTGGTTGTTTCCTCCTTTCTAACCGGTGAACCTTTATGTGTGATTACTGAATCCTACTTTATATTTAGTAAAGTTTCTTGACGTGACTTAGAAGTTCAGTCCCTTCTTTCTTTCTCTGTCTCTCTCTCTCTCTCTCTCTCTCTCTCTCCGTTCTTCCCACTCAATGGTTCGTTTGGCCCTGTCTCAAGAGTAGGGTCAGTACATTCACGCGTGTGACTGTTACAGTTTGTTCCAACAAGTCCGTTGCTCTGACCTATTGTATGCTGATCCTTGAAGGGTTGTTCGAACTAAATCGAAGGAAACTCTTTATAAACCCCTGGTATTGGTCCATTTACGATTTGACCTTAAAGGAACGTTTCGTTATTTTATGGTTACCGACTAAGTGCAACTCCATACCGTCTCCGGTTGTGCTATAATATTTCGTTAATAAGAAGTTATTTTTTAGTAATAAATTTTTTTCTCTCTGTCTGACAGTTCACAGACATGGAAAGAATTCTGTCCATGGAAAGAATTTTCTCGAGTTCTACCCGTCCCTCTAATACGGCGCATGAGACGGAAGTGCCTCGCTGGTCGACCCTTGATTACGATAACGTTGTGTCAAGTAAAGCTATATCCTAAGTCAATTCGAGAAGAATTTACTTTGTGGTATCTGTAATTCTGTTTCATCCTTTTCAAAAAGGTATTATTTTTTTTAATGGCCTACTAGTCAAGTAGGTAAAGTAAAGACACCCCCTCTCTTTAATATTGGTACAATTCCGTATGATACAGGGTGTCAAATCAGGGGGTATTCAGTCACAAATCTTCGAACGTCCTAGAGGAAGGTTCCAATTCTTCGAGGTTCATACCGAATTAAAAAGTAAGACAAGTTTAGGACTTTTACGACCAGGAGTTTTAATTCAGTGACTCCCACTGGAATGTGAATTGTATTATAAGTCTCCGAGTCTTTAGGAGAACGAATTTTATTATGGTACACGACTTTACACAATACTTTCTCGGTCTCAGATTTAGACGGTAATATCTAAGAAGGTCTCATCTATTGTCTATAAACCTCGTTGGTTGGGACACCATATTAACTGATCAACACCGTCTTTTACCCCTTATGCCTCCTCCTATTTATGAGACTCTCAAATTTTCTCTTCCGACCGTAAGGTCCTTGTTTGTAGTCCATAGAGTGTCGAAATGGCTCGTGGTCCATCCTGTCACGAGACTGGGCTGACCCGGATCTGTGCCTACGCGAAAGGGAATCAGTGGTCCTGTGTTACCGGGTTACAACAGTCCTTCAGGAGTCTGTCATTGTGTTCTTAGTTCCTACGTTCAGTCGGACTTGTTCCACGTAAGTACAAGAGGACACGGGCTACGTTTTGGAACCGGTGTAAACAGAGGAGCCAGGATTATTACCTAGTTTCAGTGACGGGAAAGACGCGACGAAGAGGCCGCACTACGGAAAGGAGTGACGTCGGTAAGGGCTGGACGATTGGTGGGTGTGGTAGAACTCAAGTCAGTCGATAGTTCAGACAACCACGTGACGGAGGATTTGGGTAAGTCAGTAAACGACAAGACACGGACGGACAGTGTCCATGGGGGTGGAATCCGTCCGCGAACTACATGTCAAAGTGACCGAACGAGGGGTTATTCGGACTGAAGTTCGAGACGGGGAAGGATATGGATGTATAGCGATGGACTGACTAGAACGATTTCGTGTGACCGGGTGTGACCAGAAGAGGGACGAGGACTTTCCGTTGGTTTAATTCGAAGGTGACAAATAGGACCCGAAGATCTGTGCTCGAGACTTGTTTGGACATTGACGTCTAAAGGGGTAGAAATTGAGACTACAATGGACTTTATGAGACGTGGAGTAGGGTCGGAGAACTTTATAATTGACAGATGAAGTCTTTCGTCAGAGAGTGAAGTGGAAACCAAGAAGAGAGAACGGAATTCGTTTACACTGAAGAGGGAAGAAACTCAGTCTCATCAGAAAAACCAACAATCTTGATTAGAGAATAGAACGTATACCACTATGACATTACGAGAAGGGTTTAGGGGGTAATCCTTACTTCCTACATAAGAGGATAACCAACCTTTTCGATGGTCTTCTGTGAGACTCGACGGTCCAGATGAACCCCTACCGAAGTCGATTTCTTTACACCAAATGGTTCCAGTGTAGAAGGTCGGGGACATAGGTTCATGACTAGTTGTACCTTCTTGTTTTTGCCGGGAAAACTCTGTCCACCCTGGACTTGGGACCCTGGCCTCTGAGAACCGACACCATGAACATGGACCTGTTTGCAGAGGAACTCGTTGTTGTATGTTCCTTTGATATTCTCTGATTTATATTAACCCACGTACATCTCAACCCCGTTTAATATTTGTTGTCTATGTTTTTCTGGGTTTTAGTTGACAGTGAAGACTCCTCACTCCTCGTTTTAGTCCAACTAGGTACATACTAGGGACGTAAATCGTGGTGGTTCCCCTACCCGTCTGGTGGGTTCGGTACGGAGACCGGATTGGGGGCCATTCCTTCGTCGAATGGAGGTTGATTCCCTCTCTGGTTTCCTGGGACACTGAACAAGAGTAAGGGGGCACCGAGGGTTATTCCGGAACGGACTTAAAGAACAGACCGGAGAATAGTTAAAGACGACTAATTCCTCTGGTTCTTGAGACCAGTAAGTGTGTTGTACGTCGGGTTGGACTCTGTCAAGACTTCCCGAGAAACACCCCAACAGACCTGTGAGACAACCGTTGTGTCGCTTTACATTGAAAAAGAGGGACGGGTTAGTACGAAGAGGTACGGGGAGGGTAAGAGAGTGGTGAGTCCGTCTCGACAACTAGGGTTCTCGTGAACCTGTGTTTGCGACGTACGAGGGTAGAATGTCCGTCAGACAATCCCTTAGACTTAATGTTATCCCGTGAATATACCGGTCAAAAGGATGATAATTGCAATACAAACACAAATAAGTACAAGGGGTAGTGTGTAATCCGATATTTGAGAAGTCTTGTCCCTGACCTAAAAGTTTAACACATACGGACGTCGTCAATCGGATCATTTAGTTCTGAGTCTTGACACTTCACACATACTTACTTATTTGTTCCCTTATTTATTAATTCCGAATTTTAGTCGTGGAGACACCACGACGTTACAGAAATGTGTAGATTTCTTAGTAGTTGTACAAAAGGAATTAACTATGCATAAATTACTCACAATCAATGTTTATTCTGTGACTCTATCGACGAGACTCCTCACATAATTATTTGGGTTACAAGAGGGACGGGAGTCCTTCAAATAGTAAATCAGTCGTGCTATTAATGCCGGGTGTAAACATCATCACCAAGAGTCGAAACAGACGAGTAATCGCAGTGGGTTTCTTAGACGTACTGAGAGTGAAGACCATGGGTGGAGGTTTCTGAGTCCAAATTATCTAGACCACGCACCGAAGTCGGTGTTCGAGTAATCCACTAAACTTACACAGTGTTTCAACTCTTGGTACCTTAATACTTCTCGGATACACAAGATTCATGACAAGATTCATGAATCGAATTTAATTGATCAAATTAGAAGTATTGTTGTGATTCTTCTGTTACAATATTCATAATAGTGAAATATCTGTTTCTTTAATTCCGTTTCTTCTCTCTTCGGTAAACAGGTTCCAGACCAACCAAGCCACACCTCAATCTTAAGTTTGGAGGTGTGGGTCCGAGACTCTTACACCGAGAAGTAACGAGACGATAAGACGTAGTGAACGTCTCTGTTTCAATTTACGTTTGATTAAATACAACTTATAATATCGAAATATATTTACAAAATGGTGGACTTTTAACCCTCATGAGTTATCACCTTTGTTTTCTTGTTGTATTTGAAGACTGTAGACCTAACAGGAAACTGATAATCTTATTCTTCTTTTGGATTAAAGTAAAAATTCCCTCCGATTCTTATTCCTACTCAGATGTATCCGTCTACCCCACTTTTATTTAACAAGTCGCGACACGTTGAATCCTGATTTTACCTAAGAATAAATTAACACAACATCTTTTGCCTTATGGAAAAACATCAAAGAATTTTGATAACAAGATGACCCAATTAATTGACACATCTCGAAGGGTCCACCGAATCCCGGAATCCTCCGCGTCTCCATTCTTAGACGGAAGGTTGCGTCCTCTTCGTCCTCTGCACCCGAGTCAAGGACCCAACCCTTCTAGGGGACTTCCCCCTTTCCCGTTTGGTGAGGTTGTCAGAACGACCCTTTTAGGGTGCTTGTCTCGTCGGACCCCCCGATATTACGTACCCCAATGTTTCTGAGTCTGTGCTGAATTACTGACTCGTAGGTGTGTTTATTAAATTTCTATAAGGGAGGAAGTACAGGTCTTTCTTCGTTGTTCGTTTTTTCCTTTTTCTTTGTTACCTTTGGTACCCTTGTTCTGTTTTCATCACCCCACAGGAAAAAGGTGACATATAACAAACAAAGGAATTGTGAACTGAGAAAAACAATAGTTGGAAACGAATAAAGGGTTCAGTTGTATGACCTTTTATCAACAGTTTATTTATTAACATAGGAATTCAACGACATAAGGAGAGTCAACAAGAGTAGGAGTGAACGGTTCGGGAACAATAGAGGGTAAGTCAGGAAGGACAATGGAAGGCAAAGAGGAACATATGTATGTGTTTGCGCAGGGTCCACCGAGTCACGATTTCTTCGGCGGACGGTTCGTCCTCTACGTCCAAGGTAGGGACCCAGTCCTATTAGGGGACCTCTTCCTTTATCGTTGGGTGAAGTCATAAGAGACCCTTTAGGGTACCTGTCTCCCCAGACCGTCCGATGTCAGGTACCCCAGCGTTCTCTCAGTCTGTACCGACTCGCCGAGTTGTTGTTGTAATTGTTTATCTTTGTCTTTCGGAGAGGGACGGGGTTTATTTAGTCAGGTAGTGTCACTTTATTTTATTGTCTTTTTCTACAGATATTTCGAGACAATTTGAATCTCGTACCAAAATGCCTTCGGTGCACCTACTATTGAATAAGAGTACCGAAGTATGAACATAAAAGTTTCGTATCTACATGGGGTCTGGAGTTTACTATCTTGATCTCCTTCGATGTTATTGGTGCAAATTTGAAAGTAGAAATGCTTTAAACCGAACTTGTATTTGGGGGCTAAAAATTATATTAAAGATGATAGAGTGACGAAAATTATGAAAAATTTTACAATCCGAGTTTTGATTATAAACTTTTATTGAGGGATCTAAAGGTTATTCTGAATATTTTGAGTTTTATAAAAATTCGAGAAGGAGTCCTTCTAATTTCTTGAGTCTTGTATATATTATGTTGAGTCTTATAAATGTTATCGGAACATTTACGTATATTCTTTACTTAAGTTTTGACTTTTATTTTACCCTCTATGTTTATCTGTCGCCATTTTCTCTACTATATCTATATATTATCCCACTAAAGATTCGACGAAGTCAGTAAAGACTGGGAAACGCTGGGATACTTGATATCAGGAGGTCCGAGTAGAGAGGTACCTAAGAAGTCCATTCTTTTGACCTCACCCAGCACTACGGGAAGAGGTCCCCTAGAAGTACTAGGTCCCTAACTTGAGTGCAGAGTATGTAGAGGACGTGACCATCCTCTCAAAAAAGAATGTTGATCACGGTGTATCCTTCGCGTATATTATCCCGTGTGTACAAAAAAGAAAAAATAATCAAAATTGTATCAAAAATAAATAAAAAAATTCAAAATAATAAATGAATAAAAAATGAAATGTTATAACATAACCAAAACGGTATGTAGTTGTACTTAGGCAGTGCCCACATGGAGTCTCGTCTTTTTCTTTATTTTCCTTAGGTTTAACCTTTTCTTCTTCATTTTGAGAGTGACAAACGTACGAAAAATAATTCACGTGTGTAAAAAATAATTCATCATCGTTTAAAAAAACAAAACGTTTGGGTTTTGAAGACGTGAAAATATATTGAAAATATGAAAGAAAATTGATTAATATTTCTTGTAAAATTTTAAGTGTTATTAGTCTTGATAAAATTCTTGATAAAGTGAGGGTCGTACTAATCAAATCCTAGTGGGTGAAGTATCGTATAATTTGTATAATTTTATAGGTGCAATTATGTCAGAATGTCCATTCAACTCAACCCGACGTTAATCCGTTGACTTTATTTCGTTATAATACGTTATATTAAAAATATAAAACACACACACACACATAGGATACGTGGGAGTGGGACTGACGTGAGAGTCTATAAAAGTATCCGAGTATTAGTTACGCATATTAAATCAACCACCCTTTAATGTTACGTTGTATTATAAATAAGGTTATAAGTAATTTCAGAACTTAGTAGTCTTTTCAACTTTTGTTAGTTATTGGATTTACACCCTTCGGTGGATATTACTTATCTTACAAAGGATTAAAACGTTCCAAGTATGTCAAAGAAAAAAAAAAAAAAAAATTAGTAACATGAAATAAAATGAAATGTTATGACATAACCAAAACGGTATGTAACTGTACTTAGACGGTACCCACATGTACTCAAGGGTTAGTACTTGGGGGGAGGGTGGAGGGTGGGGTATAGTAGAGAGACCCAGTAGGGGCACGTGGTCGGGGTTCGTAGGACATAGGACATAGCTTGGATCTGACCGCTAAGTAAAGAATGTACTATCGTATGTACAAAGTTACGGCAAGAGGGTTTAGTAGAGTGGGAGAGGGAGAGGGTGTATCAGGTTTTCAGACAAGACTTGTAGACACAGAGGAAACGACAGAGTGTATGTCCCAATAATAATTGTATGTCAAAGTTTTAGTCCGAAAACCTAGAAAGGAAAATATAATAGATGGATAGATATTTACCCCTATTTTTCGAACACCAGATGACGACTCTTAATTGATGAACTACTTACTCCTGATACAATTAACATAAATTGACTAGAGGGGGGAATCACAAATTTGTAGACCGATCTATTAAACGTGGATTTTTAGAGATGTTTGTCGTGTGTCAAGAATTGTCTTGACACTCGGGTCACAAAAATTTACGGTTCAACTAATTTGACTTTTTAGGTTCCGTTCGATCTTAAAATTTTCTGGTATTAAGATGAAGGAAAGTGTATATTATTAGAGGATGGAGAACGGAAAATCTTTGTAACTGTAACAAATGTAAAATTCACAATCTACTCATGGACGTATTAGGTCATACATTAAATTTTAGTATGTAAAAATTTCCATCGATTAAACTCTTGTCTTTTATAATCTGTCTATTTGCTTGATTTCGTACATAAAAATTCTTTGAAATCAGAAAGTCGGTATTATGATATGAAAGTTTAAAAGACTAAAGGGATGTCGACTTCCGGTTTAAATTCTATTCTTACGATGAGTCTAAACGATTCTTACTTCGTCGTTCAGGGATACAATATTATCCAGTCTCAAGACCCACGTCTGCTGTCTCCCAGAAGTTGCGTACTCCGAGCCCGGTTCTGGAACACATCTCGTGTCTAAACTCTACGACGGAAAAAACAGGGAGACTTCCGAGTTCGGAACAACAACGAAAAACAAAAAGAAAATACATTCTACATTATGAATCCGTTTAATACTGGCTTTGTTTTTGTCCAGTAATGGTTAGAGACGTGTATTGTTTCTTCTGAGGTTTATCCAGGTTACGTCAAATTATTGGACTTAAAAATAGTCCGAACAAGTTCTTTATTATTAACGTTTGTAAACAGAAAATGATATACGACCTGTAAGAAAATTACAAACTGATTATAACAAACAAATTTGGAGTTTTGATCCATGACAAATAAATAGTAGTAAAATGTCTATTCCTTTATATTCATGTTTTACCGATGTTTTAAAGAGATTCGAGAATGTCAATAATTCTTTAAACCGACCCCAAACTTTGGTCCGTCAAACCGTGATAGTCGGTGTAAGAGTTGGTGGTATACTTTTTGAGACTTCTGACCATAAGGTTCTTACATTCAGATCTTCTTTCCGTCAGGGTGGTTTCTGAAAATACTTTGAGGATTTTTCATGAAAATTTTTTACGAATACTTTACTCAGAAGTGATTTTTTAGTTGATATGAAACCGAAGAAAACCAGATTACGGACTTAATCTTTGGTGTGGTTGTTGGCACAGAACGTGTGGAATTACTAGTGTTTCTTATGATGATGATTCTTTTTATTGTACAAACGTACAAACATGGTAAAGTTTCGTGGAAGTAAACTTGGGTTGATAACATAATAAACGAAAGTAAAATAATAGACAAAAGTGTACGTAATGGAACGTTTTGTGTGTGTGTGTTTCTTTTGGAGTTGGGTATGATCTAGATTGACTAATTTGAGACAGTAAGACATAGAAGTCCTAGTGAATTTTATATGTTGTCCCTTTTCTTTGACACATGACGGGGGGTTTATATTATAGATGTTGTTCATTTAAGACATAAATAAGTCCTTATTTTCTGTAAAGAAAAGTCGTAAGTTTCTCATTGATAAATACTTAAATAGGGTTGTGATAATGGTTGGACTCTTTATTTGAGTAGACACTTATTTTTCTTTGGGGTCCCTCTTTACCTTTTAATGGTCTTCTTGAGTATAATGTTATTTTACATTCTCCTTGACTTGTTATACTGTTTATGAAATAAGTAGTTCTTTTTATTTTGATTTCTGATGTAACATAAAAGAACCTTTTCCTTCATTTTTTTAGAGGTACCGGTAAAATGGTTCGCAATTACACTCTGTAAATCTAGGTTATGTCATAACCCGAAGGGACCACCGCGTCTGCCATTTCTTAGACGGACGCGACACCCTCTGGACCTAAGGTAGGGACCCAACCCTTCTAGGGGACCTCCTCCCACACCGTTGGGTGAGGTCATAAGACCGGACCTCTTAAGGGTACCCGACTCCTTGGACCGCCCGATGTCAGGAACCCCACCGTCTCAACCTGCACTGACTCGCTGACTCGTGTGATATCTTCCAGGTACAATCTACCTTATTTACACAGAGTCTCTTCAACAAATATTTTAATGTAAAGCTTAGGAGATTACAACAAGTAAAGAATTTCTATAGGGTACTCTTCGAGGAAGGATTTCATTTATTACGTGGAATAATTAAAACAAAACAACAACGACAACAAGTAAACAAACGGTCTAGTCTAAAAGAGTTAAATTTCGTGTAAACGTAAACCAATGTTTTTTTCAGACGAATAACGACGGACTTTAAATTCCTGTCCTCTCACAATATTCTGGGAAGTCATATGTGTCCGAAATCCGATTGAAATCCTTTATTTTCCTCTCTCCTTGTCTTTGGAGAATCATTAAATGACCTTTCTACACTTCGAAGAAAGAAAGAAAGAAAGAATAAGACCCATTTAAGGTATATAATTTTGTGTCTAGGAACCTTAAGAGAGAGGTCACATCCTTTTCTTCGAAGTAAGAGAAGGTACCGTACACTAGGGTCTGTCGGTGCAATGGAAGTACTCAGTTTCTAGTTTCCGTCTACGACGTTGTCCTCCCATGGACAAAGGTATATTTAGGTGGTCGAAAGACCTTGGTGTGAAGACTTGTGTGCTAAATGACTCTTAACCAGTAGACACATTAGAAGTAGATGTATTCGTGAAAATGTTTCTCTTTTGTTTTTTCTTGTTACGAAATATCATAAACCATAAAGTTTTTAATCCCAAGTGACCTAAGGTTCAATCTCCAAGTACTTTCTCGTAGATTTTTTCTACCTATCAGAGTAAATGAACTCATTAGTGTTTCGTTTTTCAATGTTCTCCCCTCTCTACACTGGAAATTCCTGAGGGGGTTTACGGACGTCGTAGAACTTGGTCGGACAAGGGGGTTTTCCTAAGGGATAGAGTCATTTACCGTCATAGTCGAAAGATTGATAACTTCGAAGTTTGTGTCCTTAGTGGAACAATAGAGTAGTTATGTTGTCGTCGATAATCGTCAAGTCGATGAGATTATCCTACCTTCTCGGACCATCCGACGGCAGATACCTCAGTGTGTCTCAACCTGTGCTGACTTCGCTGAATCGTCGTCGTCGTCGTCGTTATGTAAAACTTAGAAGGTTAGAGAGACAAAAATTACAAGTTGAGTTGATTTTGGTGGTGGTAGTGAGTAAAGAAGTTTTCCGAGAAAAATTTGTTTTTATGTGTTCGTTGAGGACGTCGAGTTAAAGTCCTTTTATTTACTGGGTAAGTTTTTTACCCGGTTTCTTGATTTGTCTGTAAAGAGGTTTCTTCTGTATGTCTACCGATTGTTTGTGTACTTTTCTACGAGTTGTAGTGAGTAATAGTCTCTTTACGTTTAGTTTTGGTGTCACTCCATCGTAAAGTACGGTCAGTCTTACCGACGTTAGGTTTTCAGATGTTCGTTATTTACGACCTCTCCCACACCTGTTTTCCCTTGGGAGAATGTGACAACCACCCTTACGTTTGATCATGTCGGTGCTACCTCTTGTCACACCTCTAAAGAATTTTTGGACCTTTAACTTGACGGAATACTGAGTCGTTAGGGTGACGACCCGTATGTGTGGCTCCTTTGGTCTTGACTTTCTCTGTGCACATGGGGTCACAAGTAGCGTCGTGACAAATATTATCGGTCCTGTACCTTCGTTGGATCTACGGGTAGTCGTCTACTTACCTATTCTTTCGACACCATGTATATGTGTTACCTCATAATGAGTCGGCAATTTTTCTTATGTAAACTTAGTCAAGATTACTCCACCTACTTTGACCTCGGATACTATGTCTCACTTCATTCGGTCTTTCTTTTTGTGGTTATGTCATATGATTACGTATATATTCCTTAAATCTTTCTACCATTGCTATTGGAACATACGTTCTGTCGTTTTCTCTGTGTCTACATATCTTGTCAGAAAACCTGTGACACTCTCTCCCTCTCCCACCCTACTAAACCCTCTTACCGTAACTTTGTACATATTATAGTACTTATAGTATATTCTTTGATTATTATATTATAGTTTTGAATATTATAGTATATTCTTTGATTAGTGGTCAGGTCCAAACTACGTACTATGTCCTACGAACCCCGACCACGTGACCCTACTGGGTCTCCCTACCACGTCCCTCCCTACACCGTCCCCCTAAGTCCTACCCCTTGTGCACATGTGGACACCGTCTAAGTACAACTACATACCGTTTTGGTTATGTTATAACATTTCATTTTTTTTCTTTTCTTTCTTTTTTCTTTTAGAATTCACTCTTGTACGATTAAGACAAGGAGACGAATTTTCGCAGATTACCACCGGGTAACGTTAGTGTCACTTTAGTTTGACGACGAGAAACACCGTGTGTCTGGAAGGGATTCACGTCGAAGTACCTCGTGGTGAGAGTTATTTAAGAGTCAAGGACGGTGTGACCGGAAGAGTGACGGTAACTCGTTTTGATTGAATAAGTGTGAAAGATAGTGTGTAGAAGGAATCTAGAAAGAAAAATAGTCGAGTCTCCAATCTCTTTTGAGACTAAGGACAGATTTCATCGTTAGTTGACAGGAGGTTAGTGCGACGGGTTAATAGATAAAATAAATATCGTAGAAACTCACAAACTTTAGTATAATAAGTATGTGAACCAACGACTACTACCACGATCAACATTCCTTAGACGGACGCTTATCTCCTCTTCTAGGGAACCTCATCCTTTACCGTTGTGTGAGGTCATAGGAACGGACCCTTTAGGGTACCTGCCTCCTCGGACCTCCCGATGTCAGGTCCCCCAGTACTTCTCAGTCTGTCCTGACTCGTTCGAGCGTGCGTACGTGACTAATAAACGTGAACAGTGAGCGGGTGGGGTGGGGGAAAGTCTTCCGTGTGGGGTACTCTAGTCCGTGGAACGAGAGAATTAGTGATGATAAGGTCGTGGGTCGTTTTCAGAATCGAGTCGTAGTCACTGTTTGTTTATGTCGTTTCACTATCTCTACGTTTCATTTTAAGTCTTCTTGTACACCGGTCCCTAATAGGGGTGGGAGTCGATATTTCGGTAGTGTTACCGTCGTGATTGAGAGGGATGTCTTTGGAGATTTTGTGTCTTCTCAATTGGGTATCTTCCACCAAGAGGTAACCCTTCCGTCCTTACTAAAACGGAAGTCCCGTAAAAATCGATATACATCTCTATTAGAGGGAACAGTGTTGAACCCCCTCTCCCTCATGGGGACCAATAAACCACCCATGTCTGATCCTTTCGACGATTGAAAGACGTCAAAGGTCCTGTCGGGACCTGTTGTTTTTAAAAGGGGTCGGGTTTTATAATTATCAAGACTCTGACTCTTTTGGACGAAATGTCAGGAGTGAACATGGACTTAAAAATGTGGACCGTAACATCCTTTTTGAACCTTACTCTTTAAAAAAAAAAAAAAAAAATCAAGGAAATGAGCCATTGATCGTTTTCCCGTAATGAGACTATAAATGCCTATAGTTCCCCCTTTGTTATGTTTCAGGAGTGTCACACAATATCCCATTTTTGTACTGTATAGTAACCATCCATAAAAGGTTTATTACAATTGTCGCTGCTGATTTTTATTAAGCTGACAGACGGTACCTTTCCTTTAGGGAAACAAGGATGTAGAAGACGAAAACAAGAAATAAGAGAAGAAAGATATCGGAAATTCACGTTAGAAAGTGATAAAGAACCCCCTAGGAGATTTGAGTCTCTATTTTTGATACTGTACCTAAATAACTAAATGACAGGGGGTGTTTATCCATGGTATGTATTTTATCAAGATCGTTTCCTAGTAGGATCGGATTGACAACACACCATGACTAACCTTTCCTTTAGATATAAAATAAACTCCTTCCTTTATATAGCACAGTAATCATCTTTATTTTTCGTAATACACATCCTTAAGTCCTTTGTACAGAGCCAACCTTTTGTACCATTCTTTACCTGTTTTATTTCTTCCTCCCCTGACGTTTCTCAAATGTGAAGGTAACAGTATTCTCGTCCCACTCATGTCTCGACTTCAAGTATCTTACGACCACGTCAAGTTTACTTTGGTAGGAGGAGTCGGGAAGGGAAGTAATATGGTCAGGAATCGGGGGAGAAACCGGATTATTTCCGACTTCTGAGAAAGTTCTGGAGATCCCGGTCAAAACAGATATTAAACCTGAAAGAACCTAAAATCTGTCCATTAGATCGCGTCTATTGTGTCCGATGTATGGTGGAACTCTCCTTAGACCCCGTTATAAGACATTAGTTCACATAAATATGAAACCATCAGACTGTAAACTTATAAGTGTAACTTATAGTATTTATTATTGACATTTACGAAGTATAATTAATACCTTTATAAAAGTAAGAATCTTGTAAACCCCATACTTTTGCTTTAAAGTCTTAACGTCTAATTCCTGAAAGTCAGAAGTTATCATTTTACTCTTTGTATACATTATTTTATTTGACGGTAATCGAAGTGAAACTTTCTGTCTACCCTTTTCTCGACCTCTCTTACCCGCCTGTCATTTATCTCCCATTTAAGTGTACCCGACTTGATCCCACTGGTAAAGAGAGTAGACCTTTTGTCCACAGAGTCTCAAACACAGAAAGGTCAAATGTTATAATCCGTTTCTTGTATTTAAAGTTAAACTTACAGACGATGGAGTCGTCAGGATGTCCCTCGGTAGAGTTATGCTTTTCCGGGACCCCGACCCTTTACTTATATTTTGGGGATGACCGAGAAGAACGACAGATCCACGAAAGGACATACAACGATGTTGGTTTTCTCGACCGGTCCATCTCGTCCATAGTTGCGTCTACTTTGCATTAACTGGTCTTCTGTAACATTCTCAGTCTGTATTATAATTCTCTACGAGAGAGTTTGACGTTTGTAACTAAGACATACCTCACACTCTGATATCCACCGGACTAAGTACATATACACACACACACGTGTGGATTGATAAATAAGTGTGTTACTTGTACATAATGAATGTATTACCTCTAAACAAACGTACTCCACAAAAACGAAAATATTGAAAATTTTTATTTGTTGGTGAATTTCTTATTTTCATACACTGTTATTCTTTACGTCTAAGAGATTAATTGTTTGATTTTATTGTTTTTTAAAACTCTTATTTTCGTATCCTTTCCCACAGATTACTATTTCTTTTTAGTTGTCGGTTTACTACTCTATTTACAAAAATCACAAAAATTATAATACTGAGTCCCACCCAAGATTGAGTTGATTTTGATAGTCAGAATGTCTTTCTTGATAAATTTTTTGTCTTGGTATCAATGTGAGAGACTGTATTTTGTCATTGTTAAGTAACGGTTGATATGGAGATCATAACGAGATTCGTGTCTCAGTGTCGTCGGGAACGAGAAGTCGAGTCCCGAAATTGTCTCATTTTATCATTCATATTAAAGTTTCTTTGACTAATTAAATTAACCATATAACTGTTTTATCGACTACAAATAAAAGACGAGTGACGAGACCGTGACGACATTCGTACCATGTGTATTAAAATTTTGTTAATAAGGTATTCAAAATAAGTCAAGTCAAGTCAAGTCAACGAGTCAGCACAGGATGAGAAACAATTTTGTTAATAAGGTATTCAAAATAAGTCAAGTCAAGTCAAGTCAAGTCAACGAGTCAGCACAGGATGAGAAACACTGGGGTACTTAACGTCGTTCGGTCCGGAGGGACAAGTAGTGGTAGAGGGCCTCAAGTGAGTCTGAGTACAGGTAGCTCAGGCACTACGGTAGGTCGGTAGAGTAGGAGACAGCAGGGGAAGAGGAGGACGGGGGTTAGGGAGGGTCGTAATCAGAAAAGGTTACTCAGTTGAGAAGTGTACTCCACCGGTTTCATGACCTCAAAGTCGAAATCGTAGTAAGGGAGGTTTCTTTAGGGTCCTAACTAGAGGAAGTCTTACCTGACCAACGTAGAGGAACGTCAGGTTCCCTGAGAGTTCTCAGAAGAGGTTGTGGTGTCAAGTTTTCGTAGTTAAGAAGCCGTGAGTCGAAAGAAGTGTCAGGTTGAGAGTGTAGGTATGTACTGGTGTCCTTTTTGGTTTCGGAACTGATCTGCCTGGAATCAACCTTTTCATTACAAAGACGAAAACTTATATGATAGATCCAACCAGTATTGAAAAGAAGGTTCCTCATTCTCAGAAAATTTTTTACTTTAATAATAGGTTTAAAACCTGTACTCTTTTAGCTCCAAACCTTCAATCCAATGAATGGGTCCCGATAAGTTTATTGTTATTCGACAATGATTTGTTATAAATAAACAGAATGAGGTTTCTGGAAAAAGGAGATAAAGTAAAGTAACTAGTGACTCCTTCCGAAAGAATAGAGAGGAACGATAAGAAAAGTTGAGACGTAAGTTTACCCATATAGAAAGGAAAGGGGGAAACCGAAAACGAAGAGAAAAGAGTAGATAAAAATTCAGGAGAAGTCTGTTGGTAAAACGGAAAAACGTAAAGAAAAAGAACCCTACCAGAACTAATGACGGAGGACACGTTACAGTGTTTGAAGACGGGTATCATGAAGTCCGTGAGATAGTCTCTATTAGGGAACTTAGATAAACAGTGAAGGTGAATATTAGTATTCCCTAAACTAAATCCAGTATGGACTTACCAGATCACCAAAAGGGATGAAAGAAGTTAAATTCAGACTTAAACCGTTATTCCTTAAGAACTAGACTCGGTGTTAGTTGAGGGTTAGAACAAAAACGACTGACATATTTCGGAGAGGTAGGAACCGACGTTTCTTATATTAGTTATACTAAAGCCATAACTGTTAGACCACTATAAGTACACATCTGAGAAGAGGACACAACAACCTTATCCCACAAACGATACTGGTCACACAAGAGAACCGTTTTGAGATAATCGGAATCGGAACGAAGTAAGACATAAGGTTCCGTTTTATAATAACAATGAGGTCCATCGAGAACTGAAGGCAAACGTAAGGTCAGGGGATATTACTTTTCCTGTAGAAAACCCCCCACAATCAAGATCTTCCAAAACTTCCAGAAGTATTTTGGCAAGTTGAAGTCGAAGAAGTCGTAATGACCAACCCCGTATCTGAATCTAGTGACACTATACCTTACCAAACGGAACCTTTACTTGTCTCTAGTAAGACAGTAAAAACTCTAACGTAGGTTCATGACGTAAAATCTGAGAAAACGACTGATACTCCCGATGAGGTAAAGGAGATTCCCTAAGAAGGAGTGTCATCATATATATTACCAGTAGACTCAATGTTTGATTTCGGAAACTGATACACCTAGAGTTGTTTGACCTTTTAAGACTTTCTCTACCCTTATGGTCTAGTGAACTGGACGGAGAACTCTTTAGACATACGTCCAGTCTTTCGTTGTCAATCTTGACCTGTACCTTGTTGTCTGACCAAGGTTTCTCCTTTTCCTCATGTAGTTCCGACATATAACAGTGGGACGAATAAATTGAGTATACGTCTCATGTAGTACTCTTTACGACCCGACCTTCTTCGTGTTCGACCTTAGTTCTAACTACCCTTTTTATAGTTATTGGAGTCTATACGTCTACTGTGGTGGGAATACCGTCTTTCACTTCTTGATTTCTCGGAGAACTACTTTCACTTTCACCTCTCACTTTTTCAACCGAATTTCGAGTTGTAAGTCTTCTGCTTCTAGTACCGTAGACCGGTGTAGTGAAGTACCGTTTATCTACACCTTTGTCACCTTTGTCACAGTCTGAAATAAAAATACCCGAGGTTTTGGTGACGTCTACCACTGACGTCGGTACTTTATTTTCTGCGAATGAGGAACCTTCCTTTCAATACTGGTTGGATATGTCGTATAAGTTTTCGTGTCTATAATGAGATGGTTGTTTCTAGGTAGATCAGTTCCGATACCAAAAAGGTCACCAGTACATACCTACACTCTCAACCTGATATTTCTTTCGACTCACGGCTTCTTAACTACCAAAACTTGACACCACAACCTCTTCTGAGAACTCTCAGGGAACCTGACGTTCCTCTAGGTTGGTCAGGTAGGATTTCCTCTAGTCAGGACCCACAAGTAACCTCCCTGACTACAACTTTGACTTTGAGGTTATGAAACCGGTACATTACTCCTCTCGACTGAGTAATCTTTCCTGGGACTACGACCCTTTCTAACTCCCGTCCTCCTCTTCCCCTGTTGTCTCCTAATCTACCAACCTACCGTAGTGGCTGAGTTACCTGTACCCAAACCCACCTGAGACCCTCAACCACTACCTGTCCCTCGGACCATACGACGCCATGTAACCCAGCGTTTCTCAGCCTGTGCTGACTCGCTGACTTGACTTGACTTGATTTGACTTGACTCAAATTTACGTGGTAAGGGAAGGTAAAATCAAGTGACTAAGGATTCTACAACTACAACTTAGAACGGTGGAGGACAAATTGGTGAAGGTCAAACGGAAATAAGTACCTGGATTGTAAGGTCCGAGGATACGTTATAACAAGAAATGTCGCAGCCTGAAATGAAGGTAGTGACCAGTGTATGTGTTACCCCACAACCCAAACGAAATCGAGGTAGAAAAGTTTGAAAGACCTCAATAAGGAGATGAGAAAAGGTCATCTTATGACCAGTGGATGACTCACCCTATCAAGTAGAAAACCACAGGATAGGAAACTTCGTTTTCTATAATTCTTCTCCACCGTTCTTATGTGTCTTCTTGATATGTTTTCTCTAGAAGTACTGGATCTATTGGTACTACCACACTAGTGAGTAGATCTCGGTCTGTAGGACCTTACACTTCAGTTCACCCGGAATCTTTCGTAGTGATACTTGTTTCGATCACCTCCATTACTTTAAGGTTAACTTGATAAAGTTTAGGATTTTTTAATACGACTCTTTCACGACGTGAGTTATACGGTCGTTTAAACCTTTTGAGCGGTCACCGGTGTCCGGATCTTTTCCAGTCAAAAGTAAGGTTAGGGTTTCTTTCCGTTACGGTTTCTTACGAGTTTGATGACGTGTTAACGTGAGTAGAGTGTGTGATCGTTTCATTATGAGTTTTAAGAGGTTCAGTCCGAAGTTGTCATGTGCTTGGTACTCGAAGGTCTACAAGTTCGACCAAAATCTTATCCGTCTCCTTGGTCTCAAGTTTAACGGTTGGAGGAAACCTAGTAGATTTTGTGTTCTCACAAGGCCTTTTTATAGATGAAGACGAAATAACTGACACGGTTTCGGAAACTGTCACACCTAGTGTTATTTGAACCTTTTAAGAAGTTCTCTACCCTTATCGTCTGGTGGACTGGACGGAGAACTCTTTAGACATAAGTCCAGTTCTTTGTTGTCAATTTTGTCCTGTACCTTGTCGTCTGACCAAGGTTTAGCCCCTTCATCATGTAGTACCGACATATAACAATCGGACGAATAAGTTGAATGTACGTCTCATGTAGTACTCTTTACGGTCCGACTTACTTCGTGTTCGACCTTAATTCTAACGGCCCTCTTTATAGTTATTGGAGTCTATACGTGTACTGTGGTGTGTAGACCGATTTTCAGTTCTTCTTGATTTCTGGGAGAACTTCAGTTTCTCGCCTCACTTTTTCTACCGAATTTTGAGTTGTAAGTCTTTTGATTCTAGTACCGTAAACCAGGGTAGGGAAGTACCGTTTATCTGCCCCTTTGTTACCTTTCTCACTGCCTGAAATAAAAACCCCCCGAGGTTTTAGTGGTGTCTACCACTGACATCGGTACTTTAATTTTCTACGAACAAGGAACCTTCTTTTCGATACTGGTTGAATCTGTCGTATAATTTTTCGTCTCTGTAATGAAACTGTTGTTTCTAAGTAGATCAGTTTCGATACCAAAAAGGTGATCAGTACATGACAACCTGATATTTCTTTCGACTCGTGGTTTCTTGACTACGAAAACTTGACACCACAACCTCTTCTGAGAACTCTCAGGGAACCTGACGTTCCTCTAGGTTGGTGAGGTAGGATTTTCTTTAGTCAGGACTAATAAGTAACCTTCCTGACTACGACTTCGACTTCAAGGTCATGAAACCGGTGGACCACACTTCTTGACTGAGTAACCTTTTCTGGGACTTACCGTTGGGTGAGGTCATGAGAACGGACCTTTGAGGATACCTACCTCCTCGGACCATCCGACGTCAGGTACCCCAGCGATTCTCAGTCTGTCCTAACTCGCTGAAGTGAAAGTGAAAAGTGACAGTACGTGACCTCTTCCTTTGTCGTTGGGTGAGATCACAAGAACGGACCTCTTAGGGTCCCTGCCCCCTGGACCACCCCACGGCAGAGACCCCAGCGTGTCTCAGCCTGTGCTGACTTCACTGAATCGTCGTCGTCGACCCGCTCTAGCTTCCGTCCTCCTCTTCCCCTGATGTCTCCTACTCTACCAACCTACCGTAGTGGTTGAGCTATCTGTGACTCAGACGTATACGAGACCCTCAACCACTACCTGTCCCTTCAGACCGCACGACACCAGGTACCCCAGCGGTACACAGCCTATGCTGACTCCCTGACTTGATTTGACTTGACTTTCTGAAAAAAAGATTCATCTAAATATGTATATAATATAAATGAAAATTGATGACAAAATAAAATGAATTTACCTATATCTTTTCTATTACTGACAATTTAAGTAAACAAATTTAAATCCTTCGTAGAGTTATAATAAGATCCAGTATAAACATTTGTCATTCTTCATAGGTAAGATAAAATATAGAGATTTTAATGTAGGAGTACTCCCTAGAGACATTCGAATGTTCCTTTTAGTTCGTTGTCACTTATTTACAAAGTAAGATAATAGGGACCCATTATACTTATCTGTTTTATGTACTTTTCGATTCTAATATTTATTCCCATGAGATATAACGGATGTCCATAACAAGGGGTAAACGAAGAGAAATTTCGGGGTTTCAGAAAAAAAATTCTTTACATAAAGTTTCTTTGAATCTTCATTAAGAGTCTTTTGACAGATGTATTATCATTCCGTTATTCAGTTCTAAGTCAACTTTTAAGAAATTTTCCTTTTAAAAAAATTTTTGTATAAAAACATATAAAAACTCTAATCAACAAACAGTCAACAAAGTAAACGATAATAAAAGAGGGTAAGTCTTCCGACAGAGAAGTGGAACAAATATAAAAGGAAACAACACGTCTTCGAAAATTAAAATTAATCTAGGGTAAACAAATAAAAACGAAAATAAAGGTCTTAAGACCCTCCACCTAGTATCTCCTAGGACGACACTAAATACAGCCTCTCACAAAACGGATACAAGAGGAGATCCTCAAAATATCAAAGACCAGAATGTAAATCTAGAAATTAGGTGAAACTCAAATAAAAGCACACACCACAATCTTTCACTAGATCAAAGTAAGAAAATGTTCACCAACTGGTCAAAAGGGTCGTGGTGAACAATTTTTCTAACAGAAATGAGGTAACATATAAGAACGGAGGAAACAGTTTCTGTTCCACAGGTATACACACATCGAAATAGAGACCCGAAAGATAAAACAAGGTAACTAGATATAAAGACAGAAACACGGTCATGGTATGACAGAACTACTGACACCGAAACATCATCTCGGATACGTTGAGTTAAGGTCTTTTTATTTACTGGGTTAGTTTTTTACCCGGTTTCTTGATTTATCTGTAAAGAGGTTTCTTCTGTATGTCTACCGATTGTTTGTGTATTTTTCTACGAGTTGTAGTGAGTAAGAATCTCTTTACGTTTAGTTTTGGTGTTACTCCATGGTGAAGTGTGGTCAGTCTTACCGACGCTAGGTTTTTAGACGTTCGTTATTTACGACCTCTCTCACACCTCTTTTCCCTTGGGAGGATGTGACAACCACCCTTACGTTTAATCATGTTGGTGATACCTCTTGTCACACCTCTAAGGAATTTTTTAACGTTTATCTTGACGGTATACTGGGTCGTTAGGGTGACGACCCGTATGTGTGGCTCCTTTGGTCTTAACTTTCTCTGTGTACATGGGGTTACAAGTAGCGTCGTGACAAATATTATCGGTCCTGTACCTTTGTTGGATCTACAGGTAGTCGTCTACTTACCTATTCTTTCGTCACCATGTATATGTGTTACCTCATAATGAGTCGGTAATTTTTCTTATGTAAACTTAGTCAAGACTACTCTACCTACTTTGACCTCGGCTTATATGTCTCACTTCATTCGGTCTTTCTTTTTGTGGTTATGTCATATGATTGTGTATATATACCTTAAATCTTTCTACCGTTACTGCTGGGACATACGCTCTGTCGTTTTTTCTGTGTCTACACATATCGCCTGAAAACCTGAGACTCCCTCTCCCTCTTCCACCCTACTAAACCCTCTTACCGTAACTTTGTACGTATGATAGTACACTCTTAGCTTAGCGGTCAGATACAGACTACGTCCTATGTCGTACGAACCCCGACCACGTGCCCCTACTGGGTCTCCCTACAACACCCCTCCCTCCACCCTCCCCCCAAGAACAAACCCTAACGTACATGTGAGCACCACCTAAGTACAGTTACATACCGTTTTGGTTGTGTCATAACATTTCATTTTATTTCATTTTTATTTTTAATTTTTATTTGTATAAAAAATCTTTTTAGTCTTCGGTAATATAGATACTGTTGATTCATGTAAAGACTTATTTGTAAAATTGTCGATAACTTTTTTAATACTCTGAAGTCTTATGTCATGTTTAGGGTACCATGAATCACAATCTTTTGGATTAAATGAAGGACGCGAAAGGAGGGAGACACCTAACTTAAAACAGAGGGTATTTTCTGCAACTTCAGGATTGGGAGTCATGGACACTTATATTAAACCTTTACCACGGAAACGTCTACTGTTCCATGTTACTCCAGTAATCTCACCCAGGAATAGGTCATTCTGTCTGTAGGAATATATTTACCCCGTAAACCTGTGTGTCTGACCGTACATATCTCCCTCCTGGTACACTACGATATCCCTCCTGTGGTAGATCGTCGGTGTCCTTGAGGGTGCCGATAGTCTTCCGTATTTTGTCTAAAAATAAGTCGAGACTCTTCCTTGGTTGAGACGGGTTCCGTCTAAATAAAATTCGAATGTGGTTGAAAAGGTGTCTATCTCAATCTCTGGAAAAGGACCGAAACTTCCACAGAAGAATCAAAACACTTGCACTCCGTACTTCCGTTGAAGAAGGAACCTTTTCCCTCTCCCACATTATACTTGTTTAGACGGTAGACAACTCTAAGCACTAAGAAGATCTTCTCTCTTGGATGGACAAGGGATTTTAAGTTTCAAACTCTCTGGACAATTCTACCTAGTCCTAGAGAAAAGACGGTGTCTGGGGTGTTTTCAGACACCGTCCTTTCTCGTTATTCAGTGATTTTATTTTAACGGAACTCCTTTCTCTCGTGTAGTTGACCTCCGAACCTAAACCTGTATGCCTACCAAGACTCTCTACTCCATCGACCTCCGTATACGTCCCTTGGGAGGGTTTGAGTTGTTCCGGTGTGACGAAGTCCCTTATTACGGACCTGGACCTTTACACTAGTTGTTCTCGACATTAGTTCCGTACATTGTTCTCCATAGGGACTCTCGATTTTTCCCTACGTATGGATAGTCCGCGAACCGGTGTCCCTTATTCAAAATCGATGTCTTAACAAACTCCACGCAAATGGTACCGTTGTGGTGGACCGTCGGTCTTCGTTACCATCCTCACTTACTCGTTGAGTCTAGACAAGAGACGACCGTCAACATCCCATCTTGCGGAGAAAAATCTGAATTCCGAAGACCTAAGGACGATTATACATTGACAAACTCGATAATTAAACTGTTTATTTACACTTGCAAAGTTCAGCTTAAGTTTTATGGTATGTCTTGTGTATATTATGGGCTTAATCTCCCTTGTCTTCCCACTTAGTTCCAAGTTCGTCGTTTACTTCCACCTTTTCTACAGATTCCATTCACTAAGACCCTTCTCTGTCTCTTTCCAACGGAAGGTTTGTGCGGTCCTCCAGACAACAATCTAGAATAACTGAATTTCCCGAATGTTCGTTCCTTCAGTATTTATTACTCTCTTAAAGTCATTCTGGGTCTCAAACCAGGACTAAGACAACCAATGACACTTTAGAACAGATTCAGGAATTTCAGGTACATCGAGTTATATCAGTAGACGGTTTATAACTACTATTATGATGAGAGGACACGCCAATATTCGTATCTTTCTTTATTACGGAGACTTTCACGACACAATCGACTTTTTTACAGGACGATTATCATCTATGATAGTTAACAATAATGATTTTACTTTTTTTTTTAATAGGTCAGTTTGAAGTGTTGTTCCATTATTAATGAGTAAAAGGAATAGTTAATAGGAAGGAAGTATTTATCCTTAAATTTGTTGAAATCTTCTCAGGTTATTTGTACTCTGATGTTCATACTCTGGTACGGTTTTAATACTTTAAAGTAAGAGATATGTACTCGTTTGTAACCAAAAGATGTCGATTTTACTCAGTGAAAAGAAAGTTTCTCTATAATTCTTACCTTTTTTTTAGAGTCGTTTCTCAGTTCGGACAAAGTCCGATAACACGTCCTGGTCTGAACTGTTTCTTGTTTTTAGTGGGAAAAAAGGTCGAAGAGACTACATTGACCATGATAGTAGGTGTTAGCAGGTTTGACGTTTGTCAAGAAAGGGGGAGATCACAGAGTTAGAAGATATATGGTGTTAGATAACCTCTTCTTTTACCGTTGGGTGAGGTCATGAGAACGGACCTCTTAGGGTGCCTCCCTCGTCGGACCATCCGATGTCAGGTACCCCAGCGTTTCTCAGCCTGTGCTGACTCGTTGAAGTGAAATAGTAAATAATTTCTATATTTTGAAAAGTTCAGACTCTTTCAATATTTAGTCTCTCATCCTTTTTATTTTTACTTTTTGGTTCACCATGAACCGTCAAAGAAATTGTTTTTATTTTGATAATATACCACGTTTCATTAGTGGTTGTTTACAGGATCATTAAATAAATATTTATTTCAACTTCAATTTATTCTTTTTTATGACAGGTGAATTTATCCACGAATTTGGGATCTCCACTATATGCAAGAGAGGATAAGATGTTGATCTATTACGATCAGACGGAACCAGGACTTTATAATTCTGAGTAAAGAGTGAGTGTAACATCGGAGTAATCTAGTCACTCTGTACCCTAGATAAATATTGTACCTTTACGTATGTACCTCTATAGTTTTCCGGAACTGATATAAGTATCCGGGAACCAATTAATGTAATTAAATCGTTCCTTCCCTTCTTCAGAACTGTTTGATTAAATAAAGTGAAGTTAAAAATTCCTTATTAATCCTACCATCTCTCATCACGACTTTTCATATCTTTTCAGTAGTAAAACGTCTCATCTACCGTTAAAAAGTAAAGGCCACAGTTTTCAAATTCCACTTTAGAATCTATGTTTCGTGTAGATGTTTGTCCTCAATCGTGATGTCGACCGTTATGTTGTAGTTACATTGTTTGTCTTAGTTAAATAAAGTGGTTTGAAAATACTTATTAAAAGATGCCGGGTACATGAGACGATAAATAACCCCTAAGTCCTTACCTATTCTACGTCAGGTGCAAGATTTTTACAAAACTACCAGATCATCCTTTCTGTCTGTACATTTATTTAACAAATTTATACCACTCTTCAAATTGGTGTGTCATGTCTCCGTCGGGTCTTTTCCTTTGTCACTTGATAAATCTTTCCTCTACTTCCTTACATTTACAGTCAAAATTCAAATAAAATTGAATGAATTCGATCTTTGACCGACCGATTGCTGAGTTAATTGGTTTTACATACCCCTTTCGTATACCGAGTCTATCATCTTCTCAAGATTCCTTAGATTTTATTCTTCTTTACCGGTCCTGACACGATACTGAAACCCTGAAGGTCCACCGTGTCACCATTTCTTGGGTAAACGGTTCCTCCGCTCCCAAGTTAGGTATTCTTCCTTCTAGGGGACCTCCTCCTTTACTGTTGGATGAGGTCCTAAGAACGCCCCTATTAGGGTCCTTGACATGTACCCTAGTCTAAAGTACCCCTCTGTATCTCAGTCTGTGTTGACTCGCTGACTCGTGTACAATACTGAAAACACCTGGGTTCGGTTAAAACGAGGTAATTTTTGAAAAATTTTAATGTAAAAGTTAATGTAACATATTTTCACTTATATAATAATGCATATTGATTTAGTAAAACGACATATGGACTTTGATTGTGTAACATTTAGTTACTATATAAAGTTACTTTTTTCTTTTTTTTTACTCTGTGTGTCATTTTTATGTTTATCCGACTTTTATTTTCTTTTATATATTTGAACCTTTTACCAATTTTGTATCCTAATATACAATACATATAAAATAATGTTATTGTTGTTGTTTTTTTTTTGACTTAGATCGTTGTATGTTTTTATTAATAACCCAACCGGTTTTTCAAGTAGACCCGAAAAGACACTGTAGTATGTCCTTTTGGACTTATTTCAAAAACCGGTTGGGTTATATACGGTACTGGTTCTCCGTAAATCTAGTTCTTTCGTTCCAAAAGAAGGTATAAAATTGCTCAACTATGTTTTATCGTTATCTTATTTTTTGTTTATTGTGTACTATTAGAGTTATCTACTTGTTTTTTGTATTTTTATTTATATAACTATGTGTAATTTGTTTTAAATTAAAATAAGTTTAATTTATTTAAACTTATTTTAATTTGTGTAATTTATTTTAAATTAAAATAAGTCTCAGGAAAAAAAATTTAAGACTAAACTTCTCTTTAATTTTGTAAAAATACCCAGGGATTTTTTACAACACCTAAGAAATGTGGTACGGTTGACACGAGTCACTTACTGTATGGGCCACTACCTAAAAATACTCGGTTTGTAATGTCCCCGTAAAGTGTGTATATAACAACAAATTGAGAGAGATGTAGAGTCACAAATGTCTACTTCTTTGTCTCAAGTTCCACCATTCTTTGAAAGACTTCCAGTGTGTCAATTTCTCTGTCCTACGAGTCTAAATTATTCGGTTCGTAAACCTGATCTATGTTTCGAACAAGTAACAGTGGACGGTACAGTTATAAAGGGAATATTATGTACGATGGTCGGGAGTTAACTGAGTGGAATTTCTACTCCTCTGTTCATACACACTTTCGGTTCCGTTGCTTAGGTCTGGAGTCCTTGAAGTCTTTCACTGTCGCAGACGTTACACCGCTACGTCTTCCGGTGTAGGTACGTTTACGTCAGTGTCTTACTTCGTACCAGACTTCGTCCTCAGATAAGTTCCACTTCCGTGGTTCTTGATTACCAATTGATCCTCGAATCGAGACTTCGGACTCACAGTCGAAGTATTTACGATATAAAAGTAAAGAGACTCGGAACAAAAAGATATTTTCTCTGTTATTTTACAATACCACAATTAAGTTTTCATTTTCACAATCAGTGAGTCCGCACGGGATGAGAAACACTGAGGCACCTGACATCGGACGGTCCTAAGAGAGCCGTTCTTATGACCTCCCCTATCGGTAAGAGAAGAGGTACCCCGAGAAGGACTGGGTCCCTAGCTTGACTCAAAGGACGTAACGTCCACCTAAGAAATGACAGACTCGGTGGTCCTTTCAGGACCACGATTCCTAATTTAATAAATTGTGAACTTACCATGAGTCTTAACACGGACCGTGTCTCATATTTGAATGATTTTCGATTATTAAAAAATATTTAGAAATATTAATCTTGTAGAATGTCACATATTAACTTTTTTAATTTTATGATTGATATAAGACAATGAAAAACCTCAAAAGAGTTATATTATTGTTGTCTGTATATATACATGTGTCAGAGGGTAAAATCTATAGACTGATTTTGTTAGGGTCTAAGATCTTATATACCTTAACCATATTAAAAGGGATGAAAAATCGACTCTTTTCATTCGATGACTTTATAATTCATTAAACTACTTCTATGCCCTCACAAAACCTACCTACTACTACCAGAATAGTGTAAAAGTTTTGAACTTAGTAAACAAGGAATTTTAGAATTAAAGAATAGTACAGCCGTCACAGGTCTATCAACGCCATCTGAGTAGTCGACTCAAAGAGGATCAGAGGTCCGAGAATTAAGAGTCACTGCCGACTTTTACAGTTGGAACTACACGAAAGTTGTGGAATTAAGTTGAGTCTCGGGATGAGGATGACGTGACTATCGATAGACCCAGTGACCATTGTGGGAGAAGGAGTAGTGTGTCCCAGTTTTTAAGTCGAGTGGGACTTTGGGAGACGACAGGGGGAGGGGATCACGGTTGAGAACGGTTAAAGAGTAGGTGGTACAGGAACGTAGACAGGGGCGGAAGGGTAATGATGAGAGCGACAGACGAGGCGAGTTCAGAACTGATTAGACGGGGAGTGAGAATCTTAAGTTACTGACGGAGGACTGTGTATCGTGTATGAGATGAAGGTTGGGGAGGTGGAAGGTGCGGTAGGATACGTGACAACGACTTTCTTGAAAGGATGTCTGTTCTCAGGTTCGTCGAGACAACTCGTAAAATCCGAGGAATACCAGACAAGGTTGGATAAATAGATCGGAAAAGAAAAAGATACGTCGAGTGTAGGTCAGTTTACCCTCATAATGTCTTATACGGCCGTACAAAGGTGTCAAAACAAGGACGACAAAGTAATAGACCTACAGTAAGTGAGATAAATGCAAACAGTCTTAAGATGAGTGGCAGGTTTCGCGGTTAGTTTACGTGGTAGAAGGTTATTAAGAAGAGGACATAAGATGGTCAAGGGAGAGAAGGGTGGTATGGATAGAAGTTGCAGAATTATCATAAACAGTACATAAAACCTGAAGGGAACACCGAGTTTCTATTTCTTAGACGGACGTTACAACCTCTGGACCCAAGGTAGGAAGCCAACCCTTCTAGGGGACTTCCTCCCGTGTCGTTGGGTGAGGTCACAAGAACGGACCTCTTAAGGTACCTGTCTCCTCGGACCGCCCGATATCAGGTGTCCCAGCGTTTCTCAACCTGTGCTGACTTCACTGACCCATGTGTCGTGTAATACATAAAATTTCCCAAGTTGTAATCACAATTGAGAAGACCTTCGGAAACGGTAGGGTCGGAACGTAGGGTTGGAGACGGGGACAGGATGTGAAAGGAGACGGAAGGTATGGAAATAATAATATAATTTATGTGTCGAAATATTATAAACCTTTACGGACAGGGGTTCGACCATTTGAGGAATGGTACTGTGTGGATCTTGTTTGAGGAATGGTACACCTCAAGTCGTGTTTGTATAAGATAATTAGTTATACATATAATAGTTATATTAATAGGGGTAAATATAGATATGAAGTATAATTTGAAAAATTCGGTATGTAGGTTTCGGTTATTTCACGGAATAACAACACTAATATTATGTCTATATTTTGCTTATATACTACCATACTATTTAAAATAAAATAGTTCGACTACTACATATACGACATTAACAAGTAAAAACTTAGATCGGTGTTCACACACCGGACACAACGTCGTGGTACTTCTTAACGACCCGTTATTCTTCAGATTTTAGGAAGTACTTTCCGTAAAGGATTCGGAGTTTGTCGAAAGGAATGATGTCAAGAAGTATACGTGAATGTAGTATTTTCGAAGTACCACTTATTTAAGATAGTAAAAGGATCATTCATGAGGATCACTTTTAATGAATTAATTATACATTTAGTAATTATATAAATCAAAGAGGTCTCTTGACCAATTTAATTGTACTTCTTGACTCTTAAGTTTTATATTTGCATTATGTGAATTCGGGCCACGTATTTTTAAGTATAGTGAGTATTTTAATGTAAGGTACGATGTTGATCGTAAAAAAATTTCAGTATCTAACATCCTAAATTTAAAGGATCATCAAATTGAGATGAATTTATTATCTTTAACATCTTATCAGTGTCACTCTCAGTTAAACTTTAAGATTTTTCTATTTGTGGAGACCATTTTTACTAATGATACTTACATTCCTATTTATTTCGTCTGTTCTGTAAAATGTAAAATCTGATCTTTATAGTCTTCATAGTCTCTTTACATATGTAACGACTTCATTCTACCAAAATTTATGTTCCCTAAAAAATTATACTAGTACTCCGATTCACTTAGACGTCTACTTACATGACGCCGTCTTTACGAAGACCCTTGCAGGTATACAAACTAACATTACACGTAGTGAAAATTTGAGATTAATTTTATTTGAAAGTTGGCATCAGGAATGACCTCTGACTTCGTACGTTTCCATCTCTTCGTGTCTAAACAAATATAACCTCTGAAAACTATTTTTCTCATATAAAATCAGTGAGAATTTACCTGTACCGGTCAATGGTTGCTCCATTGACTCATATTATATTGCAAGTTATCTATTAAGGTTTCGTGTTCAAAATTTCTATGATTTTTAAACTTAAACAATACAGTAACTTTTGTATATTGACTTATTATTAACGATAATCTTAACGGTTCAGACTTTATATATTCAACCCTTGTTATAATCTTCTATAAAGAATTTTCCTTTTATTTTCTTCTCCGCTAACCTAAAACGGTGTGTACACCATTTTTCGTTGTTGACTCGATTAATTTCGGAACGGGGATTTACACTAATAGGGATTCCGATCACTTATTACTTGGTCTAAAGTAAAGTCGGTTGAACGGAAGAGATAAAAGGAACTTTGTTCTATCCACCCATTCCGTCAAAGAATCACAATCTTCGAATTAAAAGTTTCATCTAGAAGGTTTTACTAAGGTCTAAACTTCTACTGTTTCGAAGAACTATAAAAAGTGTACAAAAAACTCCAAATTTATTTGCAAAGGTTCAGTGGAGCGAGAAACTCGTGAGAAGGGAGATGTAAAGAAGTTTTTGTGCTAACATAAACCTTTAATTTTCTAATTCTTTCCGAGACCACTTCTTTGCCTTACGGTTTTTGTTGTTTGACGGAAATAAGAGTATATTTTGAATGAACCAAAGTTGATATACAAATGTATCATTAAATAAATGTGTCATTACCTTTATATAGGTGACACACATTCGTTATTACTACATTAAAGTAGTTCTTAAATAGTAAAAGTAGGGAACTCCCTCTTTTCCGACATTCTTAACTAGAAGTTTGAATGACGGAAACGTTTAGTATAAAGACCTTGACTTATCCTTAAGACTTTTCCACAGTGAAGTAATATTTAAAAGTCATTTGGTTACAAATTTTGATACTGTGACTTGTCGTTTAGAGTTTAGTATTATTAAATGTACCACCTACTTTAAGAGTTTCACTCTACCAGTTTACTATCATCTACCGTGTACGCATTCTGACATGGTCAATGTTTAGTGTAAATATTTGTGTAGAGTAAACTAAGAGGTTTGTTAGGATATTCCATCCAAAGAAGTGAGGTAACATATCTACCTTTGTGACTTAGAATCTCTTTGACCCTTGTCACATTATCTAGTTTCCTTAGGTCTGACCCAGAAGTCTAAGGTTAAAGGAATATGAGACGATGGAGATTTTCACATGATTTGTCAGTATGTTATTAAACCAATTAAATGAACAAGTGGTCTTATCCATCTTCACGTTTTTGCTTTTGTTTCATTGTTTTCTTCTGTTTTTGATAAAAGGTGTCTGATATTAGTATTATGCCATTCCATTGATTGTCCTTTTTTCGAGTAAGTCCATTTGGTCAAGGGTCATTATCGAAATTAATTCAGAATGTACAAGTATAGAAACACTCTTAAAACGGTGAAACAAGTCAATTATAATTATTAGTCAAGTCAAGTCAAGTCAAGTCAGTGAGTCAGCACAGGTTGAGAAACACTGGGGTACTTAGCGTCGTGCGGTCCGGAGGGACAGGTAGTGGTTGAGGGTCTCAAGTGAGTCTGAGCACAGGTAGCTCAGTCACTACGGTAGGTCGGTAGAGTAGGAGACAGCAGGGGAAGAAGAGGACGGGGGTTAGGGAGGGTCGTAGTTTCAGAAAAGGTTACTCAGTTGAGAAACGTACTCCACCGGTTTCATGTCCTCAAAGTCGAAATCGTAGTAAAGAAGGTTTATAATTATTGTCACAATGATATTATCATGATTCATTATCATCTTTACGATTTAAGAGAAACAAAAAAGATTGTTTATATATAATGTGTTTATAAATAAAATTTCTTTCTTTCTAATTTATAAAGTAGAAATAAACTCTTTTTTTTTAGGTGTTTCACGACCTCTACCACACCTCTTTTCCCTTCGGAGGATGTGACAACCACCCTTACGTTTAACTATGTTAGTCATGCCTTCTGATATACTTCTAAGGAATTTTTCGATCCTTATTTTAGTTGTATACTGAGTCGTTGTGGTGAAGATCCGTATATGGGACTTCTTTGTTTTTGATTTTTTTCTGTGTACGTATGGTTACAAGTAACGTCGTGATAAATGTTGTCGGTCTTGTAACTTCGCTGGATCTACAGGTGTCTGTCTACCTACCTATTTCGTCGGCACCACCATGTATATACGTTGTCCTATGATGAGTCGGTATTTTTTCCTCGTGTAAACACAGTCAAGATTACTCGACCTACTTCAATCTCGGATAATATGTCTCACTCCGTTCAGTCTTACTCTTTTTGTTTATAACATATAATTGTGCATGTATACCTTAGATCGTCCCACCACGACGCCTTGGACGAATGTCTCGTCATTACCTCTGCTTCTGTATCTCCTGTCTGAATACCCGTTCCCGACCCCTCTTCTCCCTCTCCCACTCCATTACCTCTCTCGTCGTTCCTACGTGCATGTGAAGGTCTACATTTCTCTACCGGTTCCCCTAAAACGACATACTGAGTCCCTTAAGTTTGACCCCGAGCCATTGTTGGACCTGTCCATCCTTACCCGTCCTCCACCCTCCCTCTAAGTTTTCCCTCCTCTGTATACATGTGGATACCAATTAAGTACGACTACATACTATCTTTAGTTTAGTTATATCATTTCGTTAGTAGTTGGTTAATTTTTATTTATAATTTTTTCCTTCCACAATAAGTATGTAAGTGTGGGCTGAGAAACGCCGGGTGCCTGACGTCTTACGGTCCGAGGAGACGGGTACTTTAAGGGGTTCGTTCTTATGACCTCACCCATCGGTAGGACAAGAGGTTCCCTAGAAGGGTTCGGTCCCAGTATAGACCTAGAGGAAGTAACGTCCGTCTAAGAATTGATAGATTGGGTGATCCCTTCGGGATCATTTATGATATATATGGATGTTAAGACCTTCCTATTTTTATTTAATACAATTATTTAATTATTTAATTATTTTATTTAATTAATACAATTATTATAAGACTTTGGATAAACTTAATTACTTGTTTACATAATTATTACGTGTGTTTAACCACTTTAACTATTATATTTATAGAAGATATTGTGTTTATACAGTGTATGGAATAAAGAGAGGACACATAGTTTTTTTAATTTATTTATAACTCTTATATTTGTTGAAAAAAGGGGTTTCTTCGGCGGTGCTAAGATCAATAAGAATCGAAAAGGTTTAGTGTAAAACAAAACGGTGATGTTTCGACAATTAATTTCGTTGATATTACGTTTTGATGACTCAGACAATTAATAAAGGGAATAAGTAAGAAGGGAGGGAGTGGAGTGGAACAAGATCAGAATTAAGTGTGACGTATATTTGTCGTTAATTTCATGTTTAGTCTTACAATGAACGTGTTTATATAAAATAATAGTATATATTAGACATGAGAATTAAGTTGACGAAAAATGTTTTGTCAATCGGTTTTAAAAGGAGATTAGTTCGTTTTTGTGATCATTGTCATACACTTCTAATATTATTTTTATATAAAATATCTCGTTAAAATTTCAAAATTATAAAATAAGAACCTTCTATAGTAACTGTATAAATCATCGACCATACTAAAGTCTTTTTACATCAATACCTATTGTAGTTTTACATGGAGAATCAAAAATATTCTAAATATCTTTTTACTGAGTGTGTGATATACGGAAGTTTTATTTTAAAACTGGATTCTCAAATAGTATTAATTATGTCCTCATTATTACTAATATGTTTGTAGATGGTGAACGGATTTAGAGTTTGATAGGGTCTTTACAAAATCCTAGTACGTTCCGGTTTTAAATTCCCTATTGAACACCCGTGATTTAAAAGCTTTATACTCTTTTATTATTTTTCTGTCTTTTGTATTTGTCTTTACAAGATAAGACATGATCGATGTAATCTTTTTTTATGACACGATCAATAATGTCAACTATGTCTCGACGAACGACGACACGGGTCGAGAAAACACTAGGGTACCCGACATCGGGTAGTTCGAGGAGACAGGTATCCTAAAGGGTTCGTTCTTATGACCTTACCCAACGGTAAAATAAAAGGTTCCCTAGGAGGTTTAGGTTCCTAGTTTGGGTGCAGAGGACGTAACCGTCCACCTAAGAAATGGTGACTGGATCGTCCCTCCAGCTCTCGACAACATCAATGACGACCATTCACTATGGATACGAACGGTTATTTTCATGAGACAGATTTTATGCCCTCTGTGAATTCTTATACGTAAAGGAGACAAGGTTAAAAGGGAAGAAAATCGTCCGGTTCAATTACGGGGTTTCGAAGATTTATGGTGTTGATGTAGTGTTCGATGACACTCAGAGATGAAAAACTCGACGAAGAAGGTTAAATCGGATTGGTGACATGTCAATATAAATTGAAAAACTTTATTTCTCCGGAGTACAGTAGAAAAGTAAGTTTATAGGAAGTTCCGAAAGAGAATAGATGGTGTAATACGCACACACACACACACACAAAAAAAAAAAAACGTGGATCAAATTTTCTTTGAGGTTTGTTTATCTCAGGAGGAAAAGGTGAGTTTACATAAACATCACTAAGAGGTTGTTTATGTTAACTCATAGGTCAATACGGGAGATGTAAGGATAGACGGTTCGGGAAAGTGTAGGTCAAAGAAGGTAGGTCGCACAGAAGAAAGACAGACAAGTCGTTAGAGGACGATGGAAGTATAAGATAGACTTGAGGAACGGTTCTTGACTCGAGAGGTAAACACCTTTATGATCTCATGAATTTACATATGCACAAGTAAACCATTAATGTACCAGTATGTAATAAAGTATAAAAAGACATAAAGGTCTTGAGAGTCGTATCACGAACCATATATCAACCGAAAATTGTGGGTTTACACAAAACTGACAACGTCGCTTTCCGACAACATTGTCGTCGATCGAAAACTTCTGTTATTGACGAGGACGAGGGTCTTGGACAGATTCTTTCCGTAATATGCCTTCGAATTTCATGTATTTTTCGAGAGAAGTTTGAAATACTCCGACATGTAAAAGAAGATGTGTAGTTTGACATCATTCAATTACAAGAAGAGAACGTCCGTACTTCACCACTACAGGTCAAGTAGTGACCAAAAACCACAAAACTTTTAAAGGGACCTTGATCTCCACCGCTCTAAATTCGTATCAACGACGACTTTAGTGAAAATTTTGTCCGTAGAGACCTTTATAGAATTCCAAAAAAAAAAAAAAAAAATAGGATACTTTATATGACTGTTCGTCGGTTGGATCGACATGAGACGTTAGATGTTTTTCCTTTGATACTTCTTTTTCTCTTTCGTTTCTCTCGACTATATACTACTAAACTCATCTCCGAGAATTTAGGGGTCTGATTTCTTAAGACAATTGTCGGGACATAAGAAAACCTCTTCTTCCGTCACTCCCTCTTTTGACTAATTTACGTAATTTAAATCTTATGTCTTTCTTCAAGTTACCGTGGTCGATAAGTTTTATTTCATTTTAAGTCGGTTACATGTTGACCCATTCGTCTCGGTAAGTTTTATTTTATTGATAATTCTATATATCCATTCCCTCTTTTCCATTATACTTGTATTACGTATATAATTTTTTTTTTCTTCAATTTTACGTTCTCACTTTAGTCTGGAGATCGTATGACCCGTTTTACTCACTTAAACCTAAGGATACGGAAAGAGTCCTTCCTACACAAGTGTCAAGTTTACACACCCCACACACTCCTCGACTCAGGATGGATTCGGTACCGTGGCGTAGTATTAGAGAAAAGAGTAAGTGACTATGAGGTGTTTCGAGGTTTAGGTCTGGTTTGTAGGACGATGGACAGATCATTCATAGAAATACCTGTCTCTCGACACCCTTGTTTAAAAGTAAATATAGTATAAATGTTAAAAAAAAAGAAGAACGATCATCCTATCCGGTCTCTTCTGCTACCGTGGGGTGAGGTCATGAGAACGGACCTTTTAGGGTACCGACCTCCTCGGACCATCCGACGCCAGGTACCCCAACGCTTCTCAGCCTGTGTTGACTCGCCGAAGGGAAAGTGAAAAGTGAAAGTACGTGACCTCTTCCTTTACCGTTGGGTGAGGTCACAAGAACGGACCTCTTAGGGTCCCTGCCCCCTCGGACCGCCCGACGGCAGATACCCCAGCGTGTGTCAGCCTGTGCTGACTTCGCTGAATCGTCGTCGTCCTAATCTTACTGAAAGGTAGGACAGAACGGGGTCTACTGGATATAGACAAAGGTGTCATAATTAATAATCATCACGGGGGAAAATCTTTTCTTTCGTAATACCATACCTATCAGTGCAATTTCATGAGTTTTATCGAATTTTCACTAGTTCTCTATATTTAATACTATGATTTACGTATTAAAAACATCCCGGCGTTTCTCCTTTTTAACAGCTTATAGGTATCAAGATTTAGGATTGGAGTTCTTCGACAGTATACTTATGTACGTGCCGAGTTGTGTTGAGAAGTGGTTGTTTACTTTTCGTCTAGTTTCGTGTACAGAGTGTCTACCTTTCCAGTATATGGAGATATATACTCCCGTCGTATAAAAATATTTTACGACGTCTATAAATACAGTATGTCTGATACATTGTAAGTCATTTGACGTACGACTACGAGGTAAAAGGTCGACCAACCACAATCTTGTGACGTGAGATTTAAATTTTATCTAAAATAGACCGTAGACCGATCGGTGTTGATTATGTCAGTCTCGACCCTTCTCGTCATGTCTCTTTTAGTTTTTATTTTACTATCGTTATTAAGATTTATGAAGTTGGTCATACTACACTTACCGAATTTCAGACAATAATTTTTTATTTCTGAGAATCTTACCCGTCTAATGTATACATTTAATTTACCAATGTCTTTCTATGATTGATCTTCTATGTTATCACATTGTCCGTTCTCTTATTATTTTTCGTTCTTATTTACCGTTCTTAGGATATTGTACATTATCTTAAGATACACTTTTCGTATTTTACTTTGGTTCTTTCGATAAAATAAAACTGTTTTCAATCTCGGTTTATTATAAAGTACATAACTTTGAAATACGATTGTTCGAAGTTTTGAATATTCCGTTATTATCTTTGTGTCTCGGTGCCTGGTGAAATGTTCTTATTGACTAGAGGGAGTCTTTAACCAGTAAATTCATATATTGTTATTAATTCCTTAAGTTTATAAATGAATAATGTCGTTTAAACTTAAATAGTAATGTATGTGTACATGGGATCTTTATATTAGGGTATTTAGTTCTTTATTTAATAAAAATTTATTTTTATAGTAGACAATCCTTTCTTTTAAAGTTGCGTTTTTGTCTTTTCAGATGTCTATTGGAAAAAGAACTCCGTTACCTTATTTTAATATTTAATTGTTATTTTTAATTTATAAGGGTGAAGACGACACTAAGTACCCCAGTGTTTCTCAGCCTGTGTTGACTCGTTGACTTGACTTGACTTGAAGATTTTATTAAATTAACGAGTACTAAAAAAAGAAATTTCAGATTTATTAACGACCAATTTTCTCTTTGATTTTTATTTGTAATGTTGAATGAATCTTTATTTACTGTTTTACTTGGTATACATGGATTTCCAGACTCTACTTCATTTTTATAAAAAATTACTCCACGATGTCTGAGTACAAAATACTGTGAATCATACATTACCCCTTTCATACATTGAATTTACATATACAATCTTTTATTTTACAGATCTTGATTTTTAGGTCAATTTTTGTTGGGGTGTTATTATCGTTTAAACCCTCTTTAATAGTCACTTTCTTTTCTCTTTATACTTGGGTCTTTTTTATTTCATCTTTTAGTTTCTTATAGATTAATATTTTCGTTTTCGAACAGGACAATTTTCTATATATTTTATATAAAAAGTTCTAAGTAATTCAATTTCTTCTTTTATATTAATTAATTGTTCCCCAGTGTTCATATTTGATTTAATTTTATTTTAGTTTGTATTCGTTTATTACCAGTTTGAAAAAACGGTTATTAAGATTTTTTTAATTTATTTTGTCTATTAAAGGAAATTTTTATATATATTTTATCCTTTTAGACCTTTGAACTTTGTCGGTACTCCTCTTTTATTAGATGAGGATCCTTCTTCGTCCAAGAAGACGTTTTAATAATTCTTCGTCTACTAGTGATGCAATAAATGACGAGGTCTTGTATGCTTTTCTACGTTTTCAAGAATTACGGAAGGTATTTCGATTTTTCTTGGACTGTAGTCCGGTCTATTTCTATTTATTGTATTTTTTTATCTTTTCACCAGGATAAACGGAATGTCGTAATCTTTCATTTCCGTATTTAATGTCGTTAGTTTCGTTATGTGTACTTACCCACCACCGTTGTGGTGCGGTACACGAGCAGTTCTGAGTCTTAATGTGTAGTTTACGCCACTTCAAATGACACACGTTTAATACGTAATTAAAATTTTATTGTACACTTTTATGTCGTTATATAGGTTTCCAATTGTATAGTCATATTGAGTACTCTCAGGGAACCTGACGTTCCTCTAGGTTGGTCAGGTAAGACTTCTAGTTGGGACCCTAAAGAAACCTTCCTTACTACGATTTCGACTTCGAGGTCATGAAACCGGCGGAGTACGCTTCTCAACTGAGTAACCTTTTCTGAGACTACGACCCTCCCTAACCCCCGTCCTCCTCTTCCCCTGCTGGCTCCTACTCTACCGACCTACCGTAGTGACTGAGTTACCTACACTCAGACTCACTTGAGGCCCTCAACCACTACCTGTCCCTCCGGACCGCACGACGCTAAGTACCCCAGCGTTTCTCAGCCTGTGCTGACTCACTGACTTGACTTGACTTGACTTGACTAGAGTTTTTGTGTTGTTACTAAGTTATAATACTTTAAATGATTCCTTTAAGGAGTTCAATCGAGTAAATGTTCCATACACATGTGTACAGTATACATATTTATGTATATATTTAAGTTAAGGTATAAATACTTAGTTTTTAGGTAAATATTAAACTTCTTAGTACGACATATTATCTCTTTAAGATTTTTGAACTGGATTTTTTTGGAAGAACTTTGAATTTTTTTTTTTGAAAATCACTACTTTATAATCTTTCTGAGTAAATACAGTCTTAAATCCATTCTTACAGTGATAATCACTAGGATATGTTTTTACCTCGAGACGGGATTGACTAAATTATTATTTTAGTAAGTCTAGAACGTTTTACTCTGTTTTGAGACTATTGTACGTCTTTCATAAAATTATCGATTGTTCCCTTTATTTTTATGATTGATTTTTTAAAAATCATGTTTTGCCTTAGATTTCATCGATCTATACTCTTTTGATAATAAACTATAAATTATTGTGAGTGGTTTAATTTTTAATTGCATGTAAGATTAATGTTATCGTCTCTTTAGTTATTTGTGAATCTTTATTTGTTTTACTAGACGTTTCATATTTTAAGATATTTTCGATTTTTTCTATGTCTATTTTCTTTTGTACATACGACAATCATCTTTTATTTTCAGTTATAATATTTTTTTAGACAGGAGGGATATAATTCGATATTTTAGTTGATGTTCGTGGTCTTCTTATAAAAAGAAAGAAAAAATAAAAAATTTAATACTTTCATACTGTTGTGTAAATGTCCTCTGAACCTTTTATGTCTGGTATAGTGTCAAGAAAAAAAAATCTATCTATTTAATTCTTAAAATCAACCTCAAAGTAATAGTTTACACGTTTTTAGTTGTCTCATTTATATATCTTTTCATCTGCCTATATCATCTGGACTTTTCGTGGTACTTGGTTAGGTTGTATTAATTCTAAATATGTTAAGGGTGCGTAATCGACCTCCTCCTTCACCGCTGGGTGAGGTCATAAGAGCGGACCTCTTAGGAAACCTGTCTTCTCGGACCGTCTGATGTCAGATACCCCAGTGTTTAGCAGCCTACACTGAATCAGTGTCTCGTGCGTACGTACGTGTCTTGTCGTCTTATATTTAAAATAAGTGCAAGTGTACCTGATATTGGATCCTTTGTAACCTTGTATAAGTGCCTGTATTTTGTTTCACGTTTTTATCTTTTTATAAGAAATCTTGAACTTTATTAAAGATCAAATCTACCTTCTTTTATAGATAATACATCTTGAGGTCCTCCAAAGGCTTTCTCCATATTACTCCGTTATACCCGAAGAGGCTTATGATACTCCAGTATTATTAGTTTTATTAAAATTTGGTCTCAAGTATTGACTGTCTAGTCACTGTCTTTAGACTTTATTTGAGTATATGTATATATGTGTATATGTACACACATATATATGTATATACATATGTACACATATGTATATGTACACACATATGTATATATGTATATGTATACACATATATATATGTATATCTATATAAACATTATATATATATATTGATTACGTCGTATAGTTTTGTAACTCTCTTTCTGTCCTAACGGTTGGATTATTGACTGATTGAAAACACCCCTCACTAAACCCCCTGTATTTTATTTTCACACGTCTCGTTTTGATACGATTCATTCCCAAACTTTAAACTATTTCAGTGGTAGACGTAAAGGTCGGTCACCCGACGACAGATACCCCAGTGTGTCTCAGTCTGTACTGACTTCGTTGAATCGTCGTCGTCGTCGATGTCTTTTCCGTTTTGACTGTAAGGAACACGTCTCACGACGTCTTCCCAAAAAGAATCAGAGAACCATGACTTTGATCATGAAATTAAAAAGTAGCAATGTTGTCTTTCATAAGTAGGGAATCACAGTATGAAAACGACATTGTATCGACATTCAATGTTTACCTTGTGTTGACACATTCGACGCGTCGAATGCTGCAACATATTCAACACGACACATTTTCCTATGAAGACGTAGACAAACGTACCGTGTGATCTTAATCCTTTGAACTTCTTTCTAAAATGACCTATTTAGTTGAAGAGATCTTTTCATTCTGTTTATATTTTCTAAACAAATAAGTTTCTTATGGGTTCCTGGGTAGTAGTCTTAATTGTAAATTTTGTGTGTATGAATGTACCGGTGGATTCAACGTTGAGTAGGAGGAAGTAGTGTTCAGATCTCTTGTAGAGACGAATCGTTCTCTTTTTGTATGTACGACGGACTACCAAGAGCTAAGTAATTATTTATCAGGGGAAACCCGTTGGTTGGGTACTCAAAAGGATGTGTCTTTCGATGTGTGAAATTTATGATATGGATTTCCACTCATAAAAGAAATTTTTATAAAATTGTATCTGTGTTTATAAAATTAGATAGTTCTAAGATATGGAATCTTCTTGACACAGGTTTATTGATAAGATGATACCTTTCCACATATCTCAGAAATCCTACCAAAGGAGTCACCGTCTCTTTGTGAAGTGTCTAGTTTCCAAAGGACGTTCGTGGTACTCCAGTCTTTGGTTTGACAAAACAAATGACTGAAAACCGTTATTAATAGAGTCGTTTACATACGTTATTGATAAAACACTTACTACTCGATTTCTATTACGTATATAATCGAGACATAGGAAGACTTTAAGTATACGACTTCAGACCAGGGGTTATACTAACATAAATCTACATCCTGGAAGCTCTCAAGTAATCTAGAACTCCCACCTCGAAAGCATTCCCCTTAACCACGGGAATGTTCTTTTCTGCACACTCTCCTACGAAAAGAGAGACGAAAGATGGTACACTCTTATGTCACTGTTCTTCATGTACGTAAGATCCAGAGAAGTCAGTACAGACTGACACACTGGTATCCCTGACTGTGTCCTCGGACAGTCCGAGGAGACAGGTGCCCTAAGAGGTCCGTTCTTATAACCTCACCGAAAGGTACAGAAGAAGGTCCCCTAGAAGGACTGGGTCCCTAACTTGGGTGTACAGAATGTAGATGTCTGTAACCGTACATCCAAGAAATGGTGATCGCGGTAGACCCTTCGGGTTGTTACTCTTCTGTAAGTAGACGTGTGGTCCCCACCCGGGAGTTCTCTGTCGACTGGGCGAGTACGAAACGAAACCTGAAGGGGGAGACTTTATAAAGAATAGATTCGGGGGTGTCAGGTCCCATTAAGCAATACCGTCGGGTTTGTTTCTGACTTCCCGAACGTATAAGGACGATAGTGTAGGAGACTCTGGGAGTCAGTCTTAAATGAGACCATGAAATGTTGTATTGAGATTTTCCGAATCAAAGTTAAGAAATCTCTATCCCGAGATAGATTCCGTATCGTATATACAAACCCTCCACAAGTGTGAGGTGTCAAAAGTATTTAGGATATTGGACTTTTTTTGGTATGGACGGTTCATTTTTCGTTGTATGAAAATGTATATTGATTGAGGTTCTGTTCGGACGATCCAGGGGAAGGTTGATGTGACAAGGAAGATACATTGTCAAAACCAGACTTGTGCATTTGAAGTCTCAGTTTGACGGGGAAGTCGGGTCAGTCTTACTTCGATGAGGTCGTTTTGGACGGACTGTCTAATTTAATACCAGGAATCGCTAATTCTGTTCCTCTAGCCGTAGAGGTCTAAAGACATCCTACAATCCGGTTAAAACAACTTTCTTCTAAACGGGAGTTTCCTAAGTAACTATTGTCTTCCTGTCTTAGAATGTCAAGTTTCTTTGGAGTCCCTTCTTAGTAATTAAACTAGTGGGTTGTTGAATAAGTTGTTCTTGAGTAATTCATTGACATATCTTAGTTGTTATTGAAGAACAGTTCCGAAGAGTAATTGATTTCCTAGTAGGCTAAAGATGAATACTATTGGGACTTATTATTAAAAAAAGTTTAAAAGTAAGTCAAGTCAAGTCAAGTCAACGAGTCAGTACAGGCTGACACACTGGGGTACTTAGTGTCGTGTGATTCGGAGGACAGGTAGTGGTTGAGGACCTCAAGTGAGTCTGAGTGCAGGTAGCTCAGTCACTACGGTTGGTCGGTAGAGTAGGAGACGACAGGGGAAGAGGAGGACGGGGATTAGGGAGGGTCGTAGTCTCAGAAAAGGTTACTCAGTCAAGAAGTGTGGTCCACCCGTTTCATGACCTTTAAGTCGAAGTCGTAGTCGGGAAGGTTACTTATTAGTCCTGACTAGAGGAAATCTTACCTGACCAACCTAGAGGAACGTCAGGTTCCCTGAGACGTCTTTTAAAAGTAATCTGAATTAGATAAGATACTTACATCCATCTTTTCATATGTGATTAAAACTTTCTAGACAGTGGGAGTTATGAATGATAAAGATTCAAGTTTATTTATCGAGTTCCAAATTATGACATGAAGATTTTGTATGTATGGAATTTCTCCGAGTCGACGAGTAGTAGGAAACCTGGGCCTTTCTTAATTAAAGGTTCGGTTTGATACAACCCTTTTCTCTATGAACCTCTTTTAAACCTGGGTTGACTCAACTAATTTACCCTTTTATAAGTCGACTTCTGGAGTAAGTCAAGTCGAGTCAACGAATCAACAGAGACTGAGAAATACTGGGTACTTAGTGTCGTGCGGTCCGGAGGGACAAGTAGTGGTAGAGGACCTGAAGTGAGTCTGAGTACAGGCAGCTCAGGCACTACGGTAGGACGGTAGAGTAGGAGCCAGCAAGGGAAGAGGAGGACAGGTGTTAGGGAGGGTCGTAGTCTCACACCAGGTGACCTCTTCCCTTACCGTTTGATGAAGTCATAAGAACGGAACTCTTGGGGCACTTGTCATACTTTTCCATTTTACTATCCTATGGTTTTCTCCTTGAGGGGTCCAGTAATCCACGGGTTATACGATGACCTCCAGTCACCTCTTTATTGAGGTCTTTCTTACTTCCCTACCTCGGTTTCGTTTTTGTTATGGGTCAACACCTACACTGACCACTATCTTCGTTCTTGTTACGACATTTCTCGTTATAACGTATCCTTGGACCTTACAGCCCAGGTACTTAGTTCCAGTTAAATTTCACCAGTTTGTTCTCTACCGTTTCCACTTGTAGCTGTAAGATCCTTAGTCGCTTGATTTTACCTGACCTTACCCACTTAAATTGAGTCTACTGGTAATATAGATGATGACGCCCGTCCTCAGGGAGTCTTCTTTACCTCATCGGTAGTACCAGTTGTTTCCTCAGGCTTTACGTCATGAACCTACGTTAGAGTTTTTGCTGTCTTACTAGAGACAAGTAGAGGTTCCGTTTGGTAAGTTTTAGTGTCAATAGGTTCAGATACGGGGTTGGTCATTGCGACTTCTTCGACTTCAACTTGCCACGATACTTCTGGATGTTCTAGAAAATCTTGATTGTGGGTTTTTTCTACAGGAAAGTAATATCCCCTGAATATTACTTTACGTTTTCATCCTTCACTTCTTTGTGGACCTCATTGTCCGTTTAAACCGGAACCTTACGTCTTACTTCGTCCCGTTTCTGATTATCTCAAAACGGTTCTTTTACGTGACCAGTATCGTTTGTGGGAGAAGGTTGTTGTGCTCTCTTCTGAGATGTGTGCCTGTAGTGGTCTACCATTTGTGGCTTTAGTCTAACTAATATAAGAAACGTCAGTTTCTACCTCTTCGAGATACGTCAGTTGTTTTCGTTCTGGTCCTCGACTGACACCGAGTCTAGTACTTGAGGAATAACGGTTTAAGTCTGAATTTGACTTCTTTCATCCCTTTGACGATCTGGTAAGTCCATACTGGATTTAGTTTAGGGAATCCTAATATGTCACTTTTACTCTTTATCTAAATTCCTGGATCTAGACTATCTATCTCACGGACTACTTTATACCTGACTCCAAACACTGTACCATCTCCTCTGTCCCTAGTTCTGGTAAGGGTACCTTTTCTTTCCGTTTTTTCGTTTTACCGACAGACCCCTCCGGAATGCTTGTCGACATTTTTCTTCTCTCCACTTTTCGTTTCCTCTTTTCCTTTCTGTATTCGTAGACTTACGTCTCAACGTTTCTTATCGTTCTTCTCTAATCTTTCGGAAGAAGTCACTAGTTACGTTTCTTTATCTCCTTTTGTTGTCTTACCCTTTCTGATCTCTAGAGAAGTTCTTTTAATCTCTATGGTTCCCTTGTAAAGTACGTTTCTACCCGAGCTATTTCCTGTCTTTACCATACCTGGATTGTCTTCGTCTTCTATAATTCTTCTCCACCGTTCTTATGTGCCTTCTTGACATGTTTTTTCTAGAAGTACTGGGTCTATTAGTACTACTACACTAGTGATTAGATCTCGGTCTGTAGAACCTTACACTTCAGTTCACCCGGAATCTTTCGTAGTGATGTCTGTTTCGATCACCTCCACTACCTTAAGGTCACCTCGATAAAGTTTAGGACTTTCTACTACGACACTTTCACGACGTGAGTCATACGGTCGTTTAAACCTTTTGAGTCGTCACCGGTGTCCTGACCTTTTCCAGTCAAAAGTAAGGTTAGGGTTTCTTTCCGTTACGGTTTCCTACGAGTTTGATGGCGTGTTAACGGGAGTAGAGTGTGNTTCATTACGAGTTTTAAGAGGTTCGGTCCGAAGTCGTTATGCACTTGGCACTTGAGGGACCACAAGTTCGACCAAAATCTTTTCCGTCTCCTTGGTCTCTTGTTTAACAGTTGTAGGCGACCTAGTAGCTTTTTCGTTCTCTCAAGGTCTTTTTATAGATAAAGACGAAATAACTGATACGGTTTCGGAGACTGACACACCTAGTGTTATTTGACACCTTTTAAGACTTTCTCTACCCTTATGGTCTGGTGGATTGACGGAGAACTCTTTAGACATACGTCCAGTCCTTCGTTGTCAATTTTGACCTGTACCTTGTTGTCTAACCAAGGTTTATCCTTTTCCTCACGTAAATCCGACATATAACAGTGGGACGAATAAATTGAAGATACGTCTCATGTAGTACTCTTTGTGACCTGACCTTCTTTATGTTCGACCTTAGTTCTAACGGTCCTCTTTATAGTTAGTGGAGTCTATACGTCTACTGTGGTGGGAATACCGTCTTTCACTTCTCCTTGATTTTTCGGAGAACTACTTTCACTTTCTCCTCTCGTTTTTTCAACCGAATTTGGAGTTGTAAGTCTTTTGCTTCTAGTACCGTAGACCAGGGTAGTGAAGTACCGTTTATCTACCCCTTTGTCACCTTTGTCACAGTCTGAAATAAAAACCCCCGAGGTCTTAGTGACGTCTACCACTAACGTCGGTACTTTAATTTTTTGCGAATGAGGAACCTTCTTTTCAATACGGGTTGGATCTATCATAAAAGTTTTCGTCTCTGTAATGAAACGACTGATTCCAGGCAGATCGATTCCGATAACAAAAAGGACACCAGTACATACCTACACTCTCAACCTGACACTTCTTCCGACTCACGGCTTCTTAACTACGAAAACTTCACACCACAACCTCTTCTGAGAACTCTCAGGGAACCTGACGTTCCTCTAGGTTGGTCAGGTAAGACTTCCTCTAGTCGGGACCCTAAAGAAACCTTCCTTACTACGATTTCGACTTTGAGGTCATGAAACCGGTGGAGTACTCTTCTTGAGTAACCAACCGTATTTTACATTACTCTTACCAATCTCTACTCACTGCATTCTTTTGCTTCGGGTATTTAGGACTTTTGTTAACAATCTCCTGTCTTATTTTTGTCCTGTTGTCCCACGGGGTAGGTTCCATTGCGTACATGTTTCCGCTGACGCTTGTCGAACTAGTGTAGAACACCATTGAGAGAGTCCTACTGTCTTACCTTTTTACCACTTATAAGTACGTACCTTGTAGAGGTCAAACAAGATAGAAGACGGAAACGATATCTTCATACAATCCTCCTCCATAAGTTTAAACATAAACGGACAAAAAAATGATAGATGGATATTCAAAAATTTCACTCAACACATGGTGTTAATCCCTATTTAAGAAACATATGTAATATAGGTCAGGAGAGTTGTTGGAACAGTCCATTTGGAATTATAAAGGTAAAGTATCTATTTATCATAACTGAGTCTAATGTATTGTCTAGATTGTAGTGGTATAATCAAACATCAGAGGACTTTAGTCTCGGCTTCTGAGCCTATCTCTGCCTAATAAACCCTCCACTGGGTTCCTTTGTCCTAACTCCAATATACTTATTACTCTCTTCTTCTTTCCTCTCCAGTCATATTCCTGGGTAGTGACTTCAATGACGACACCCAAGGGGTCTCGAACTTGGGTACCCTTAGAGGATGTTTCTGATGTGTACGGAGGGTCCCAACGGGTAGATTCACGACTCTCTGACTTTTCAAATAGGTCCCAAGGGTTAGGGTGACCAATTACCAAAGGGGACCTCGTAATCGTAGGAGGAGGAAGGTCGGGGTGATGACTATAAACCCACTTCTTCGAGACTGTTGTCTTTTCGTGTACCCGTCCTTCCGGTGTCTGTACGAGCACAACCGGACTCCACTTGGACTCGAACGTGTCTTGACAGATGACGTAGACACGGACTTTAGTCTCTCCTCGGTGCCTATACACCGTGCTATGTCGTCTTAGTAGACACTGTCAGTGTGTCAAGGAGTCGACGACTTGGACCTTTACTCGGGTCTATTACCTTGACGTAGTAGGTACGGACATTGAAAGTGCATGAGTTGACGTACATGGGTCGGTGTCCTCCGTCTGTCTCTATTTGCTAGTTCCCAAATCTACTGAGACTGTGGCAAAGTACACCACGCATACGGGGTCTCAGTCACACTGCACCCCTGACGTTGAGAAGAATGGTATCCTTATGAAGTTTCGTTTCTTCCAGTAGTAGTACAATGTCACACACACAAGAGTATGTAGACCATGAGTTGACTCCTCTTCCCTTAGAGAGAGTTACGACCTCCTTCTTTTGACTACACGACAAGAAAAATTATATACAATTGACATAATAAATAGCCGGTGTTTTCTACGTCAATGGGGTGGTCCTGGAACTGATATTTCGCGAACGGAAAGGTAATGTGTTTATCGTAGTGTGGTGTAGTCGTAGTAAAACGAGAGACGTTTTAGAGGGGTAAAGTAAATCAGAATACGACTACGATGACTCAATACACCAAACTTAGACATTTTGTAAACTACGTACCAGACCTTCCTTACTCACAACAACACCCGTGACTAGTTCACGTGTCCCGTTTTACGATCCTCCTCTCTGTGGTTCTTCTCTTGAGTTCTAGTTTAGTGACGTATACTACTTCCGTCCTTTTCCTCGGGTCCCGTAGTCCAGGTGTTTGATTGCGACACCCCTGTTTCCAGAGTAGACCTTAACGGACCTTAACTTCTAAACCTTTATCTTACAAAGGATAGTATAAACTATTCAGTTGTATTATTTATGTTTTTGACACACTAGTTTTTAGTATTGTCTTTTCCCTGGTGTGTGATTTTATACGGGTGGCACTAAAAGGGGTAGACCTGACTAAGTCGAATCTGCCTCATTTGGAGTCCAACTTTACTCCAGAACGTACGTCCATCAAATAAACCCCCTTCACTAAGGGATCTTTATTCTTACCCCTAACTCTACCATCTTCATACTTTGTCTTTCTCCTTTCGGTTAGGTTCCCACCCGTCAACTCAGTCACCGTTTACACTCGTTGGCCCTGAGTTGAATAGCTCCTGGGAGAGAATCCTTTACAGATCCTGTGTTAAGTCCTGACCGACAGACTCTGTCTTTTCTCCCCGTACCTTGGTAAACGAGGATAGGGTGAGACTAGTGTATGCACTTATGTGACCTGATCGACTGCCCAGTAGTTCGATGTAGAGACAAGTAGATTACGTCGTCCTTGTAACAATAACTAATCAGCGATTCGTAACCGTCCACCTAAGAAATGGTGACTCAGTGGTCCTTCGGGTGTCGCCCTTATCTATTCCGTTTTTTTTGACCCAATCGTTATATATTATAACTCGTATTTTCTATAGATTGTGAGCACAATATTACATAGGAGACAGCTGGTTTCACGGGTATATTTAGTTTGGTGCCACTGTTTCAGAATACGTGAATTAATTACATTTTTATTATATTTGGGGTATAGTACCACGAGGGTTCAGGTTGGGGTATATTTCAGACTAAACTAACCAGACCCTCCCCTCACACGGACCCTGTATTCTTAAAAAAGTTCAAGGGGGTCCATTAATACACGTCCGTTTAAACTCCTTGTGACCGACTTTGTTCCGTGTTCAATTTTTGGTTCCGACGAAAATCATTGATTCATCCCAGATCTTAGGTTTTTAATAAAAATGAGATTAAATTCATAAATCTAGTAGACAAAGTCGACTCTTACAGACCCAGACAATAGTAAAAAAATAAAAGTTTACCCATAGGTTTTAGTGTTACTAGAAGGGACGACTGAGTCGTCATTTCTTAGACGGACGGTTGCGTCCTCTGCGCCCAAACTAGGGACCTACCCCTTCTCGGGGACCTCTTCCTTTACGTTGGGTGAGGTCATGAGAACGGACCCTTTAGGGCACCTGTCTCCTCCCGATGTACCACCCAGGTGTCCCAGTGCTTTCTCGACCTGTACTGTCTTCGCTGATTTGTTGTCAGGTTCTACTGTCAGGGTTGTGGTCGGAAACTTTGACGAGTTTCCGTCTACCGTCAAGAGGTAAAATATGAGTGTCACCTGACGGTCCACTGACTCCTAGTCAAATTGAAAATGTTAATTAAGAAACCTCTGTTTCGAGATGTTACTGACTGACTTTATTTATTTAAGTCACTATTATTTACTTCACTAGACGACGACCTACAAACGGGGGTTTCCTACGTAATGATTCATTCGAACTCCAGTCATCTTACAACTTTGTCATTTTCTTGTATACGGGTGATCCACAAACTGACCGTATTGAATAATCGAAGTTCGAAGGAAAGGAGCCATCTTTTCATCCAGGATTCCAGTACTGAAGGACCAAAAGTAAACGTCGACATTACGTAGGTAGTCACGAAACTGGACCGGGCGGAAGTTCTCTTCCGTCTCGGAACGGTCGTACACAAGTGTTTCGTGCTAGACCCTGTACAGTCAAAGGAGTACAATAGTGGTCTTTACAGAACTTTGTGTTTTGCGTCTATATTCTTTACTGTGGGGTAAAAGTGGACCGTCAATGTTTATTGTAAAATATTATTCTCACTATTATGAGCGAAAGCCATAAAAAAGTCCGTTTCCCTTTTTAATTTCTTAGTTCAGGATAAATAGGTCTAGTTAACTTTTTACCTCATTGGTTCCATGACCTTTTATTAGAGAAATCACGGTAGTGTACAATTCAGACGAACCTAAGGGTAAAAAGTTTTTGGATTTTGTGTCCTTTTATAGTAATTACAATTTTGATAAGTCTTGACTAGTCCTAAAACGACTCGTTAATTTGAGTAATAACACTTATAGACGGTGGTATATGTGTTATGACAGCTAAAAAAAGACTTGACCAGAGATGGAAATATTGACTCAATCGACAAAGTTGATCTAAAGGATCTGAATCTACAAATTAAAAAAAAAAAAATTCTTTCTGGAGATTAGTTGGGTGAAACTTTTTAAGATGAATCGTCGTTCCGTGAATTAATAGAACGAGTGGAAAACAAGTCAACGAAACGTTTATTGCTGTACTTTGTAAGGCAGAAAAATGAAGGTTCGAAAAGAAGAAGGACTAATCTAAGATGAATTTATCGTAGTACAAGGAAGTTCAAGGAGGTTCTACTCCCTAAAAGAAATTAGTGGACTTTGGACGACGAGACGGAGAAATCGTAAGATTCTATAAAGTTAGATGGTCGAATTTAGTTGTTATTTTGATGAATAAGGATTGTCCAACTCATGAAATTTAGAGTAGAAAAATAGTTCGAAGGTATGATTAAGTTCATATGTTTCTATACGTTTCATCTAAAACTTTAGGAACTAATACCGTCGTGTAATTTCACCCCAAGGGGGAGTTTAAAAAGTATATGGAGTATATTTTTCTTTTTCAATGATATTAGTTCGACATAGACACGTTCTTTTTGATTCCAAAACAATTTTTATTTTACACTATTGACTTTTCACACAATTAGTTTATAACTTTACAAAAAATGTACTTTTCAAGTTTTTCGTTACTAATTTGTACTTAAAAGTTGGACTAATATTTTACAGTGAACGTAAATAGACAACGTGTTTGTCATTTCTTGACCTATGTCGACGACGGGTCAATTTTTTTCCCACTCCAAAATTTTGACATCCGGTTATGGTCTTGATTTTTTCCTACTTCACCATTTTTCACTCCTACTCTCGAAAGTCGATCTTCAACTTTCTTTATGTTGGGGATTACAAGTGTTTATGAAGGTTCTTTTTACTCTCCTAAGATTTTTCTTTAGCGACTTTTGGTACGTTTAGTCTTCTTCTTTTCCTTAATAATCTTCTTTCTCGACTTTTTGGACACTTCGTTTCGATATACGGGTCGAGACACTTAATCGTTTCTACTTCTTTTCATTTGATAGAAGACCTATCCCAGTATAGATCGATTAAAGTTACTCAAATGGAAGTAGACTGTATTTGTAAAAACAAAGTAAGTCTTCGTTATGAACGTGTGTTTTTAATTCAGTTTGACAAACATTGATGTATATGGACTATAAAGCGACACTATAAAAATCTCAGAACCAATTTATTTCTGTTTTCATAAATATTAATCTACGTGACAACAACTTTAATATGAGGTATTGTTGGATTTTCCACTCTACTCTAAGGGATTCAATGAGAAAGATTTTTTCGTTTCATTTGTAAACGGAGTTGTCTTTAGAAATCTCTTTTTTACTGTAAAATTGTTTCTTGTATATAGATTTTCCGTCAACAGACTTCTTTTTAGTGTTACAATAATTAGGGACGTAATTTATATCGTAGTTTTGAGGACGGAGGTTAAATTTTTTACTTTGTATGTGTGTGTTAGAAAAAAGGTTTTTGTGTATTGAAGGTATTGTTTAACGGACAGACACTTATAAAGAATATAAAAGTAAAAGAGGTTCATTTACTTTTTAAGGAATATTTGTAAAAATCGTTAATTCACTTTCTTATTTGTCTTATAAGGTTTAACGCATTTCGTAGTCTCAATTTAAAAATTTTTAGGTTGGTAGTCTAACAATTTTTTTTAATACACTACGCGTTTCTGTTTAATATCTTTTTCGAGTATTTCAATTTTTAATTTAGTTAATATTTTCGAGTATAAATTATAAATATATAGTATAAATTTGGACATGATCAAAAAGGGGGGAGTTGAAAATCTTAATATATCTTTTCGACGATGCCCATATCCGTATTATATATATAAAAAGGAAAAAAACTTATACTTATTAGTAGAAGGGAAAACATTCTCCGAAAGTTTAAAGTACTTAAAAGACTGATACATTTTAAAATTCTTCCACCGCTCAGTGTCTTATCTTTCTTGTAGTCCAACAGGAAGTCTTCAGGACTCGAGATCTGGCTCGAGGAGTTGTTCAGCGAACCTCTTTAGCCAAGACGGTAAACCGGAGTCGCAAGAGTAGGAATTAATCCCCCTTACCCGTAAATAAGAAGAAGAAGGAAAAGGTCAGGGCACTGAGATTCAGTTCCCTACCAGAGGGGTTAAGATTAAAGTTTTGAAGAATCTATAATTGTCAGGACTTCCGACTTGGATTAAAGATTTTGGTATTAACGTTTCAAATCTAATTTTGTTTCAGTAACAAAGTTAGTGAAAATCCCATTTTTTTTCGATATTAAAACTTCATGTACGAAATACCCAAGTAATTTTCATTAGAGGTCATATTTTAATCAAGGAATAGTTACGTACATGTCAATATATAATTTATCCCGAAAGGAGTTCCCACTCGTGTGATAAAAATTTTGCGACGTGTGAACCCCTAATGTAATTATCCAATGAATATATTTTATAAATTTTTAAACCTTTAGGTGGATGGGGAATTCTCAGTAAATGAGTTTCTACACCAGTGGATCTCGGAAATTCAAATTTTTGTAATATCTACGTCAGTGGATCTCGGAAATTCAAATTTTTGTAAGAGTATTTATCATAGACTAATGACTACTTCTACACAGTGAGGAAATACTATCTCGTCGTCTCAGATAGTAAGTTCCTAGTACGAGACTTTCTCGAATTTTTAATCCTAAAAATAGAGGTATATTCCAGTAGGTGTTTCTGTTGACCTTAAAGACTTAATATAGTTTTCTTGTACCACAAATGGTATGTCAAGTTTAAGTGCTGATGATGACCTATTCAAATGTTTCAAATTCATTGTTTGAAATTTCTATTCAAGTTTATTTAGGACGTTATTCAATATGACGTAATATATTCTCAGTCTCATAAGTAAACAAGTTAGATTCAGAATTTTTATATTAAGGTAAAATTGTACGAAAACATACAGAAGTAGAAATAATATATACTTTTTCTTACTCTTTATCTCACCGGAGGACGAGGGAACTGGAGACTACCGGGAATACAATGTCACAAACGTTTGTCTTTCAGGTCTACAGTCACTTTTCACAGTGTAAATCCAACTTAGACCCGGAAAATTAATATAGGTTTATTCCGTTTCAGGATGTCTCACAAGAACTCAACCCCGGAGGTACAAAACGTGACAGATTTAATTAGTTGACCGAGGGGTTTCGTTGAGACAGTAATCTCCGAGACTCCGTATAACTTTTACCGTCAATGTGAAATTTAGGTCATCGTTTCTAAATTTTGTTTTGTTTTTTAATTTTATCTGAGACCGTTCCCTTGGTCCGAGTGTATTTTCCGGAGAGTATTCCCGAAGGAACTTAGCTTCCCTCTGGGACAGTCCACCGTCGTCCCGAAACACCGATCACGGTAGAGTGACGACAACAGAAATTAGGGGGTACTTCTGCCCGTCGAGACGACGACCACCGGCAGCGTGGTGTCGTTTTTGACCCGGACTGAGACGTGCAAGACTTCGGAGCCGAGTTCGTCGTGTAGGAGAGATGCGGTCGGACTCCTAGTTCGTCCTGTACGAAAAAGGGAAAGTATTTATGGTTGACACCCCTACTCCGTAGACTTAATACTTTAGTCACATGACTATGGAGAATGACTTCGGACAATAGATTTTCTAGTATACGGGCACTTTTTAAGTAAAAGAGTATTTCGTGAATATCAGATCCGAGAGGTTAAATTACTAGTTCTGTCGATGTATAAATCCACGGACATTATATTTACCCGTAAAATTATCGTCACTTAAGCGAAGGTTGCTCCAGATACATGAATGTCTTAATATTCATAGTAAATTATTTGTCTATTTATAAACAGATCCGTTAGATTAATATGATATAGAACCGTTGTTATACGGATAAAAATATTTCAAGTGACTGGATGTATTATCTTGTAAAAACCGAATTTTAATGTAAATTTTATAGGGAATAAGGTTTATTTCAAATTTATGATTAGTATTAAAAATGAATGCATACATATACATAAATGGATTTTATACATAAACATTTTAAGTGTATGTGTATGTCGTTTCATTTAAAAGAATAAAATATGTCCTAATAATTCTCAGGTACTTATGGGTGACTTTAATGTAACTAGTTTAATTTACACTGTACCTTATTTGTCTTAATACTTAAAGAATGTAGTAAGGAGTTCACACCGGGTGTTTGTAGACCCGGAAGGACTTCCAAAAAGTTCCTCAGGTACTCCAGTTTTGATAAAAGTATTAGTATCATTCTTTAATAAACTGAAAAATAAGAGTAAAAACTTTTTATGTGTCACATCAAAAGGTCTCCGATACACTACACAATATCGTATTGTTTAACTACTACTTTCTCTATCCTCTTGGGTCGACAGATAATTCGGTGTGTACTATGCATTCAAGTCAAGTCCAGTCAGTGAGTCAGCATAGACTGAGACGCTGGGGTACCTGACGTCGCACGGTCCGAAGGGATAGGTGGTTGAGGACCTCGAGTGTTTGAGTACAGGTAGTTCAGTCACTACGGTAGGTTGGGAGAGTAGGAGACAGTAGGGGAAGAGGAGGACAGAAGTTAGAAAGGGTCGTAGTCCCAGAAAAGATTACTCAGCCAGAAGAATAGTCCACCGGTTTCATAACTTCAAAGTCGAAGTCACAGTCAGGAAGGTTTCTATACATTTACAGAAACGTTTTTGGATTTTACTACGGTAAGTAGAATGATGTAAAAAATAAATCTTTTATATTAATATAAAGTAAATTTTATATGAATATAATCACCCAAAATATAAACGATAAATATATTGTCCAAAAAATAAAAAGTTTCCTGAATTATGTATAAAATTTTAATACGAAATTAAAGAGTCACGATACGGTACGAGTCAGTGAAGTTATAACAGGCTGATAAACACTGTGGTACCTGACATCGGGTGGTCCGAGAAGACAGGTACCCTAAAAGGACCGTTCTTATGACCTCACCCAACGTACGGGAGGAGATCCCCTAGGAAGGCTGGGTCCTCCTAGGATGCAGAGGACTCAGAGGACGTAACGTCCACCTAAGAAAGGACGACTCTGTGGTACCTCTGGGAAGATTAAGTCATTCGTAACGATATACATATTGTCTTATTCGTTGAGAAACCCCACGAGTTAGTAAAAAATTTCACCTTTCCACAGTATTATGGTTTTTATACACTCATGAACAAATATTATCCGTTACGTAAAATAATATAGATAAAAATTTATATGTATTTAATGTATATGTATATAAAATTTTTATATATGTAAATGTTAAATATACAAATTGATCAATGAAGGATTTACGTCTTGTAACGGTATCAGGCTTATCGTGAGCTGTTCACTTGTCTCCGACTTAGTCTTTTCGTACGCGACACTACGTGGGGCACCTCGATTTCGTCCCTCGCGGAACTGGTTCCGCTCCAAGTCTAGTGTACAGACAGAACGGGTACTCAGGGACGTCTCGAATCGGAAGTAAGACATTGAGATTGTTCAACCCATTTACGATAACGAACCAATCTCTATTTTGACTTCTCTTACCAAGTTGTCTTACTCTGGTCTCTTGTCAGACTGACCCAGTTAGGTTTTGTGTTCTGTGCACCTTCAGGTCCGTCCTTCACCTCCAAACGTGGATTCCTCATTACTCTCGTCTTTTTCTCAGAGTCCTTATAGAGAACAAGAGTGTCCAGGACCGTGGACGGGTCATGGTAGAATAGTGTGGAGATTACCCTGCGACTTTTGTAGTCCTCGAAACACCTTCCAGTCAGGAAGTACCAACTCCGATGAATCTACGTGAGTCTTCCGGTTAGGACTTCCTCCTTTATGATTTAAAACTTCCTTTATTCATTGTCGACTCGGGTCCATGGGTACCTTATGAGTACCGCTCTTATAGGGGACTCGGAGTCGTTTCTACCTGAGAGTCACCCAAATCTGTGGTCGATGTGTGACAAGTCTAGTTGACCCATTTCTAGATTAAAGAGTTATTCATCTTGACAAGTCCCTACAAAAGTAATCAGATGAGGCAAAACTCCACCCCTTGTGAGTGTTTCTGTCTTCGTATTGTTAGTCTTAAGAGATCCTAGGCCCTAAGAAAGTAGGACCTTCTCTGTGGCCTTTTTCACGGATCACACCACGTAAAAACCTTTTTTTTTTTAAAAATAAACGTGACTCCACTCGGGATTAGGTTGAGAAATCGATAATGTGGGAATTGAGTTTTCCAGAACGGACAAAACAAAAAAAAAGGGGTTTTTTAACGTGAGTCTAACTCTTGTATTTGTCTCTGAAGTCCCTTTTTTTTTTTTTTTTCTAAACATATTTAAGGGTAACTTACAGACAGAGAATTACTGATACTCAACCGTGAATTGTTTATACACAAATTAATTATTTAGTTATAACATTACTTATTTACTTACTTACTTAAGACATCGAGATCCTTCTTCCCGTTACTATTGTACTAAACCATCCGGACCGACATGAGACCATTGACAATATTTGATTTACGGGAAGTTACGTCTCTATCAACTAATTTGAATTAAGATATGGTGTTACTCATCATCTCACTTCGCGGACTGAGTGTCGAGACTAAAAAAAAAAAGGTCTACGTAACTCCATATTAACTGTTTATCGTTAAACAATTATATTCTATAAACTTCACATGCAGGACTACTAAACTATAAGTATGTGTTGTACTTTCTGGAGGTGTGTAGCTCAATTATTGTCAGTAGTGAAGTATGTAAATGAACACACACACACACACTTTTGTGTTCGAGATGGGAGAATCTTTGAAAGTGGATATATTATATCACGATACTTAATGTCAGTGGTACGAGATATAATCCAGGGGTCTGAAATAAGTAGAATATTAACGTCAAACAAAGGGAATGGTTGAAGAGGAATAGAAAGGGTGAGAATCGCGGACTACTGACGGAGAGGTGCAAAAAAATTAATCAGACTAAAAAAAAATTCTAAGGTGTATATTTACTACGGTATATCATAGACAGAAAGAGACGCACCGTATAAAGTGAATCGTTTTACGAGAGGTCCAAGTTAGTTTAAAGTCCTGAATGAAGGAAAAGTTCCGACTTTTTATACGGTAAAAGAAATAAGTGAACAATTGTCTGTGAATCTAACAAAGTATAAACCGACGATAATTACGGCAATTCTTGTATCCGTATATCTATAGAGAAGTTCTATTACTAAAGTAAAGGTAACCTACATATGGGTCTTTACTCTGACGACCTAGTATACTATAAAGATAAAAATTAGAGAATTCTTTGCAGGTCTGACATAAGGTATCAACAACGTGGTCAAATGTCAGAGTGGTTGTCACACGTTAACAAGGGAAGAGAGGTGTAGGACCGTTGTGAACAACAAAGAGCAGAAGAATTTCTGTCGGTAAGACTGTCCACACTCCACTATAAAATGATACCAAAACTAAACGTTAAGGAACTACTACTCAGAAAGATTCGTGCAAAAACGTGTGGACGACTGGTAAACTTACAGAAGAAACCCTTTTACAGATGAATCCGTAAAAGTGATAAAATTGTAACCCAATGAACCTAAAAAGAAAGACAGAAAGAAAACGATAACTCAGTGTACTCAATGGAAGATCAAACCTACAATCGGGAAACAACTTATATGCTAAACATCCCTAAAAGAGGGCACGACGATCCAACTGAAAAGGCAACGACTACTAAAGGAGACCCGAGGGGACCACCGAGTCTGCCATTCATTAGGTGGTCGTTACGTTCTGTGACCCCGAACTAGGGACCAGTCCTTCTAGGGGACCTCTTCCCTTACCGATGGGTGAGGTCATAAGAACAGGTCTTTTACGGTACCTGTGCCCTCGGACCGTCCGATGTCAGGTATCGTAGCGTTTCTCTTCCCGTGCGGACTCACTGATAGCGAAAGAAAGGATATTAAGGTCCCTAAGTGTTATCTGTAATCTGTAGTAATATGGGCAAAAAGTATACTTCTTTCATTCCGGAACTCCCTAATACGCTGGATCGAGTTCTTGAGTTAAAAAAGCTCCTCTCTCGGTCTTGAGTCTAGACAAAAGTTATGGTTTAGGACGACAAAAAGGTAGACCGATATAGTGAAGGGGTAGTGTGTGATTTAATTTGTGATATGTTTCTTCCGTATAAAATACTACGGAGTCCTACGAGAAATATATATACGATAAGAGATGAAAAGAGGTTTCGGTCGTACAAGATTTTGTCCATGTACATTTGGATTGTATAATTTTTGACCTTTGACTAACGTCAAGTGTAGTTGGAGTACGAATATTTATAGAAGTTTTAAAAATCTCGACTTTTATATGTGTATATTTTCCCACGAACAGTATTTACATTGTCTCAAATTACATAAAAGTATTTGACTTGTGGGAAGGTTCGTCGTAGTTTTCTGTTTTGTAGAGATGAGGAGGTTTGGAAAGAATACGGGGGAAGGTCAATGATATGTCTAGGGTTCCAATTGGTAATAGGATTAAAGATTCTCGTCTTTAATCAAAACGGACAAAAACTCGAAACTTATTTACCTTAGTATACCATGTCTGAGAAAACGTAGAATGTACCAAAAAAGTTATAACACTCTAAGTAGGTATAGTGACACACGTCAATCTCTGACAAGTAAGAGTGAGTTAAATAGATAGAAGAAATGATAACGAACCGAAATCTCATCAGAGGTAAACCCCTGTTAATACCTAACACGACGATACTTCCAAAATGAGTCAGAAAACTACTTATAAAATGTATAAAGATAACTCGTATATGGATCCTCGTCATAGAGACACGGTATCTCGCCTATAGACAAAGTGAAGTTATCTACGATAGTTTATCGAAAGGTTTCACCAACATGATTAAATGAGAGAACGGTTACCATAAACTCTCAAAGTGAGGTTCGTCATTTATAAATTTAATCCACGGTTTTACGGAAGTTTTACCTGTGGTTAAATAGACATTCTGTTTAAGTGTGATAAAAAGAACAAAAGTATCTTTAAGTCTAGACTGACCAAGTATAATCTTATTACCTTTGTTGTCTTATTTATTTGTATGGGACCACGAGGAGTAATAATCGCAGAAATGTTCCGTGAACGTCCATGGTTGTCCTTGATGTCTTATGTCCACCGTTTTGTTTTAGTCCTGCGGACCCTAGGGTTTGTAACTCTTTTACCAAATTCGTTTATGAATGATACTGACTAGTAAACGGATCTTATTACTCAGAATGAGGGAAAAGTAAGAGTATATAGACATGTAAGGACTTTATTATCTCACAGAAGAGAATCTTATTGTCGTTCATGAATTACGTATTTCTGTTCGACAATCCTTTCGTTTCAAAGATCCTCTAACTTATTAAACCAGAAAAAATTAACCTCTTTCTCGACTGTTAACGTTAATCGTTCCCGACCACTTAGATGTGATTCTATTTGATTCGGGTAGAGACTATCACAGAGACGGAAAACTAAAATTGTCTTTCGGATAGTATCTCGACACTCGTCTATTTGTGAATAGATATAGGATTAAGACTATTGGCTTTGTAGTTTTTGGGTTTTCTGAGACATGGTGAACCCGAGACATGGTAAACCTTATACTTAGAAAAAACGAGAATTCGGAGGTTAATTTCGGATACTTTACTGTCCTTGGTTTACTATAATGTCTTCATTTCGTGTATTATCTATGAGTTATTTGGAATTCTGACCTTTTTCTAATGATAAAATAATTTTCACTACATTTATATTATTCTTTGTGTTACAAGGAGGTCCGATTAAAGATTATTACTATATTATTTGCCACGGTTTTTCTTAAAGTTAGCAGACCTGAATGTTGAGACGATTAGGAGGAACCGATCGTTATGTAGGTGTCTACGACACTTTAACGGGGTCTTTTCCTTGACTCTGTAAAGGATAGAAGACATTGGAATTATAAATAATTTCTGAATTATTATTGGTTACAATCTATTGGTCGGGTCGGTATTTCCTCTTTTGATTCGGTTTATATAGATAAACCGGTCACATAAGAAAAGGAGGTGTAGGATCAACGAGTCTCATATAACTTTGGTCGACGAAAGATTAGACTTGTTGAAGATTCCACGAGTACTTTTTACGTATGTGGAGAGGAGTCTGAATTGTTAAGTCTTAGAAACTCTTCTCTGGTTCTTTAAACGTAGAAATGTTCACGAATTTCGTTTCAAACTCCTAACGACAAGTTTAACTTTAACCCCTATCCACCCGACTGATCTCACTTCCTTTCCCCTTGTCCTTATTTAGTCCGATGCGACAAAAACCGACAATATCCTTTTGTTTCCTTAACGTATTAAGGTAAAAGGTGAAAAACTGGTTGGTAATCTTAATAGATCCGGTACAAAGTTTTTATGTCTACCTTCCTGTAATGTGATTCACTTTACTCTGTCTGTCATTTTATGACATACTATAATGAATATCCATCTTACATTTTTTTATGTTGTTTGATCACTTATATTGTTTTTTCTTCGTCTGAGCGTAAATACCTTCTATTAGATCACTAGGGGTCACCCCTCGTACCCCCTCTCCGTTCTTTCTGACCCGCTGTCACTCTCCACGTTTACTGACTTGGATTCTTCCCGATGTTCCTATATAACATGTTGGGTCCTATATATCGGTCACACGACATTATTGACATTTGTCTCAATTGGAAATTTTTGACATATTTTTTAAAGTTTCTTATTTTTCTATTTTCTTTGTATCTTACTTATTTTCATTTTTTTATATTTCTATTGACCGGGGTAGAGTTTGTAGAATTTGAACTTAGAGGGTTTCTTCCTGCACCTTAGTGATAAAAACTGTTCAAAGGGATTCACTGAGGTTTCTAGTCCTTTCAAACTATGTACCACCATTACCACAACATAAGGTAAGTTTGTTAATTGGAACCGACGAATCTAATTTTGAAACTGAGTCCATCCAAAATTAGAACATAGAAGGACATAGAAAGAACTAGAAAAAGGTACCAACTATTTTGATTTTATGTGTGTGAAAATACGAGAGTTAGGAGAAGTAAAGCTATCGACAAAAAAGGAAGTGAGAAGGAAAAGTTAGAAAAAATAACCTCATACATGTGTGTGTATGTATGTATGTGTATGTCTTTCTATATGTATAAATACATATTTAAACGTTTGTAATCCATTGGTTGTGGCTCTAGTTCTTTGACTTATGGTAGTCTTGTGGTTTCCCAGTGGACCACGAGGAAAGGACAAGTCAAGTCAAGTCAAGTCAGTGAGTCAGTACAGACTGAGAAACGCTGGGGTACTTAGTGTCGTGCGGTCCGGAGGGACAGGTAGTGGTTGAGGGTCTCAAGTGAGTCTGAGTGTAGGTAACTCAGCTACGACGGTAGGTCGGGAGAGTAGGAGACAGCAGGGGAAGAGGAGGACGAGGGTTAGGGAGGGTCGTAGTCTCAGAAAAGGTTACTCAGTTGAGAAGCGTACTCCACCGGTTTCATGACCTCAAAGTCGAAGTCGTAGTAAGGAAGGTTTCTTGTGGGTCCTGACTAGAGGAAATCTTACCTGACCAACCTAGAGGAACGTCAGGTTCCCTGAGAGTCCTCAGAAGAGGTTGTGGTGTCAAGTTTTCGTAGTTAAGAAGTCGTGAGTCGAAAGAAGTGTCAGGTTGAGAGTGTAGGGATGTACTGGTGACCTCTTTGGTATCGGAACTGATCTGCCTGGAAACAACCGTTTTATTACAGAGACGAAAAGTTATACGATAGATCCAACCAGTATTGAAAAGAAGGTTCCTCATTCGAAGAAAATTAAAGTACCGACGTGAGTGGAAAGGACAATGACGGGGTATTTCGATTGATGGTGGGATGGAATATTGTGATATCCAATTAAAAGGGAGAAAAATCTCAAATATATTTAACTTATTATGTTCTATATGAGTATCCACAGGTTAAGGAAAGTAAGTCGTAACAGGAACACTTTAGTTAGGTAGAAAGAGATATATGACTGTCAACCGAGTAGGAAAAGAGATATAATAATTAAACGTTATTCGATAGTGTTAATTACCCCGAAGGGATTATGTAAGTATGATGACTGAACTAATGAAGGTGGAACCCTGATTATGACACTTACAAGGATACTTGTAAGGATACGTGTAGGAAACTACTTGCATACCTAAGTAAAGACAACCTACGTGTGGATTCTTGTTTTGACGTCCCTACACTCTCGACCTGACACTTCTTTCGACTCACGACTTCTCAACTACGAAAACTGAACGAACCGAAGTGAAGATGACGATCAAAAGACTTCACCATCGTTAAAGTGATCGTCTTCTCTTCTTGGAGTTTTGAAGTCAACGAGGTCATTAACCTCGACTAACGAAAAAAAGGTAAAATTGGTAAATGGCACTCTAAATAAACCGTAACAGATACAGACCAAAAACTTTTCAAAAGGGATAATTACCACAAATCCTAGGTTTAAGGAAACATCGAAATGGAAAGTGTCAGATATTACAAGTGGGTCTTAAAGTCCAAATTCAAGAAGCCATCTAAATTCGTATATTTTCTATGATTCAAGTGAACTTTTATTTGGACGGGTTGAGGTAAAATGAATGTGACGAATTCGTATCCGTCTTTGACAGTAGGTCAGTTAAAGTCGGAAGGATCTTTGATTATCCTTCTTTTTAGTTCTTCTCCCTAGATATATGACCGTCTGACGACTTGGTTCAGATCGTCCATTAAAGAAGTTCTTTCTCATTTCAAAGTAATTAAATCCCACCCTTCCCAACCTATCCGTACCTCCCTATGTTTCAGAAATAAAAAATATACTAAGAAGGACGGATATCTGAGATCCGTTGTTTTTAAGTAAAAATCATTACCGAGTTATAGATATGATAATTGGTAACATAAACACTTTCGTTGTATTACACTTTAACTTCAAGATTATCAAAAAAAAAAAAAAAAGAAAATCCTCTTCTTTACATTAATTGAGTGCTTTCAACTCGATTGTTGTAATAAGTTCTGAGACCACAATAAAAAGTAAAAGGGACACACGATAAAACAGTGATTTTTACGTCGTATCTAAATCGGTCTTTAAGTTGAGGATTTTGCGTAACACAGTCCTTGTGGTCGGGTGATTACTCTACCAAGTTTCTGTCACTCGATCTGTTTCCTGTCCTTTTCTGACGACAAAACTTCCCTTCCTTATTACGAACTCACTCTTAAAGTAAAAAAAAAATTCGTTTTCTCTTAAAATCTAAATGTACGACGGTCTGATAGAGAGGAACCGTGAAGTTTCTGTCTAACCCAACCTTTCTCTTTCTTGTAAAACACATGAGGGGGTACCAAACCATTGGATTTTCGTGTGACCCCAACATCGTCAAACGTCCCTCCACCAATTAAACTCTCACTCCTCTCTATGTCGATTAGGTGAGGGAGTCCGTCTTCGGTTTTACAACAAATCCTTCTCTAAATCCCCTTTTTTTACAGAAAGTGTAATTTTTTACGTACGATTACAGAGTCTTTTCAGACTGAGAAGGTACGTATTAGAAAGGAGCGTGGGAAGGGGGTGTTTCTTGATTTGGTTACAATAGTAAATTTCTAACTAATTTAACCCGTTCCTCTTTCAAGTGATTCCAAATATATTGTGTTTACGTATATTACTAAAAAAAGATTAATATTTCTAAAGTACAAACTTGTTTGTGGAAAGAAGATTCGACGACTTGTATAAGTCTCCATTTAATTTGATAAACTCATTCAATTCGTTAATGTTGTTTAATCTTTTGTCGGAGTGAACGAGGGATTTGGTGTTTCAGAAGTACTTACGAAACGTTACTGGGTGTTTACCTTGTTATTCTACCTACAATTTTCCATGACAGTTTCCTTGACTTACGATTGGCACGTTCGAAACAGATTTAAGTAGGTTTATTTCCACTGTTTAACGGTACAGTACGTAACCCCTGGGAAAGAACATTTCTGGACCCATTATTACTCTAGGAAACGGGAAGACGTCACAGTTTAGTATAGTTTGTGTTTACTTGTTTGAGATTGGACTTATATAAATAAAAAATTCATTAGTGGATAAATAAATATTTGGTTAGTTTTACAAGAAAGTACCACGATTACGTAGAGATCTTCTTTCCGTTATATTTAGTAATGTTGATTATGTTTTTATACGAATAATAAGATGGGTGATCAAGTTTCGAAAAGTATTTTATAACGGAAAGAGAAGGATTCCGTAGAGACTACATATACAATACGAAATGTTACCATAAAGGATTTGAAGTCCTGAACCGTCAGGATTTACGTACGATGTTATGGGGGTCTTGGGGTGCCACCCTCATCACTCTTTATTACGAAACGGTCCTAAGTCAATATGTGACATACTAGGAAGAGAAGAAGGTACACAATCATTGTCACGCCTCCCTCACTTATAGTGTCACTAGAATGGTCTGTCTTAATCTTGAGAATAATATTAAGATTGAACAAATATAAACAGTGTGTTTATGTCGTAGACCCAACGTATGAAGGAAAGGGTGGGTTTGCACACCGTATTACACTTAGGTATACACCGAATCACTTAGAAAGTAAAACAACAAAGACATCGGTCGGTATATGTGGCCGAACGTTTTTAAATATCCATTCCTGTTGTTAGTTTTAATAATTGTTGGTCCCGTCGTGTCTGTGACTGATTGTCTTATTTGTGGGTCGGTTAGTTTCACCAGTAGGGACGTATTGTTCGTACCGGTAGATCCAGACGAAACCGACTTCTCGTCGAGGTTATTTTGTACGAAAAGATTGTCAGTGACAAAAGACAAGGAGAAGTTACTCGTCCCGTGTGTGTGTGTGTGTCCATGTCGATATTGAACGAAAAACAGAGAATAACAGTGTGTTGTAATACGGTAGCTGTAAGTCTATAGAACACGTACGGTGTCTACGTTTAGATTAGGTAAGAAGAATCCTGGTAGTGTAGAGTCCCGTGTCTACATGGTAGAGATTACCATCCGGTAAAGAGATAACTACCTATAATCCGATGATAGACAATAGGGTCGTTTATTTTAACGTTTACACGACTTCGACTTTGAGGTTATAAAACCGGTGGACTCCGCTTCTTGACTGAGTAGACTTTTCTGGGACTACGACCTTCTCTAACTTCCGTCCTCGTCTTCCCCTGTTGTCTCCTACTATACCGACCTCCCGTAGTGGTTGAGTTACCTGTACCCGAACTCGTTCGAGTCCCTCAACCGTTACCTGTCCCTTCGGACCGCACGATGTCAGGTACCCCAACGTCTCAGACTGTGCTGACTCACTGACTTGACTTGCCTGTGTAGTAAATACAGAAGAACAAATATTGTGACTTTTAGTCTTACCACTTCAGTTTTGTATATCTAAAGAAAAAGTTACTAATACACTCTGACGAAAGGTTTTCTCTAACGTTGTCAAATGTAATGTTCTCAAGTATATGAGATGTCCAAGTGTGAACGACACAACACCCAACTCTAGGGATCTTTTATCGGGAAATGTTGACATCCGACAGGTGGAACCTCGTTCCTTAACCTGGAAACATAGAGTGTAGTACTTAGTGACGAACGTCCTCTTCCCGTCTTAGAACCCGTTATGTGAGGCAAACTACCTCTTTTTAAGAATCTTTACATTAGTCTACTCTTAACAGTCGGTGTATTTGCGAGTCGTCGTTTCTCTTAAGAATTCAGGATTTCCCCTTACACTGAGGTAGAATACACACTTTCTTCATAAAGTAATAACAAAATTAAACATAAAGAAATTTATGATTACGTTCCTCTAGGTTAGTTAGGTAAGACTTCCTCTAGTTGGGACCCTAAAGAAACCTTCCTTACTACGATTTCGACTTTGAGGTCATGAAACCGGTGGAGTACGCTTCTCAACTGAGTAACCTTTTCTGAGACTACGACCCTCCCTAACCCCCGTCCTCCTCTTCCCCTGCTGTCTCCTACTCTACCGACCTACCGTAGTGACTGAGCTACCTGTACTTCTCTTCCCCTACTGGTTCCTACTCTACCGACCTACCGTAGTGACTGAGCTACCTGTACTTAGACTCACTTGAGGCCCTCAACCACTACCTGTCCCTCCGGACCACACGACACTAAGTACCCCAGCGTTTTTTAGCCTGTACTGATTCACTGACTTGACTCGACTTTATGATTACGTCCTCGTATAAAAGTGTTCGAAACCGGTAAACCTTACAGAGGAGAGACTGTACGAAAAAGTATGGGAAACAGGTAAAAAGAAACCAACAATCAAAAGTAGAATAGGAAAATATCCTTCAGAAAACATACAATCCCTTTCCTTAAAAAATAGTGTACTCAATGTTTATAAACAGGTCGGATAGTAAACAGTAAGGTAATAAATGAATAATAACAATAATAAAAAACGGTTTACATAGTCCTAGGATCGTCCCCGTCTATCGTGTGGGTTTACAAAATGGACTTTTCTTTTGTTTTCCCGATATAGATCACTATGTTTGTTGTAATTCCCTTGATTGTTTCCAAGATTTTTATTCTCTCTAGATAGAGATAGTGATCCAGAATCCCTATTCTCTTTCTTGTCTTAAGTCAAGTCAAGTCAGCGAGTCAGTACAGACTGAGAAACGCTGGGGTACTTGACGTCGTGCGGTCCGGAGGGACAGGTAGTGGTTGAGGGCCTCAAGCGAGTCTGAGTGCAGGTAGCTCAGTCACTACGGAAGGTCGGTAGAGTAGGAGACAGCAGGGGAAGAGGAGGACGGGGGTTAGGCGATTTTCTGTCTCACCTCTTCCGCTACCACGGGGTGAGGTCATTAGAACGGACCTTTTAGGGTGCCTACCTCCTCGGACCATCCGACGTCAGGTACCCCAGCGATCCTCAGTCTGTGATGACTCGCTGAAGTGAAAGCGAGAAGTGAAAGTACGTAACCTCTTCCTTTACCGTTGGGTGAGGTCACAAGAACGGACCTCTTAGGGTCCCTTCCCCCTCGGACCACCCGACGGCAGATACCCCAGCGTGTCTCAGCCTGTGCTGACTTCGCTGAGTCGTCGTCGTTTTCTGTCTCTATACCTTCTCCTCCACTGTGTCAGTTATTTTCACTCAGAGAACGCTTATTCGATCTCGTCTCGTCTCTCGCAAATCTTAATCTCCTACCTCTTACGTCTTATTAGTTGTGTGATGTCCTTTGTAAATTGGAGTTGAAAATTTTTGAAAGATTTGTAACGTTAAAATAGTAATAATAATCGATACGAATTTTATTGAAAAGTAAAACTTTGTCAATTTTGAACGTTTTTCAACGTTTTATGTATCTCAAGGATAAACGGGGAGTGGGCCTAAGGAGGTCACTTCTATTTATATACTCCTTGTATTATGGGTGTCGTGTAATAGTTTTAATCCTTTGATTATAATCATGTTATAATAAGTGAGTCTACTTATAGAATTAATCTAAAATGGTCAAAAATGTACATGAGGAAATAGACAGACACACAGCAAGATACTTTAAGGTGAATTTGATATTTAAATTCATTTATAGTGGTGTTAGTTCCATGTCTTAAAAAGGTAGTGATGTCTCTTTAAGATAACATAAATGGGAATTATCAATGTAGGAAGAGGGTTGAGATTGGGAACCGTTGATCACTTTAGAGTAAGTCATATTAAAAGAGTGTAACTCTTACAGTATATTTATCTTTATGTGTCATATATTGATAAAATTTACACAAAAAGGGGTAAAAGAGTCGTAATAACTCTAGTTGTAATAACTCTAGGTAGGTTTATCAAATACATAGTTTTCTAAAGAGGAAAAGTAATGACTCATGATAAGATGATATACCTATATGGTGTCTTCAGAATAGTACTTCCTATAAACTGAATAAAGGTCAGAAACGACAATGTTTATTTCGACGAACCTTGTACTTTCCAAAGACCCACTTATACCTAAGTAAAGACACCTGATTCACCGGTTTCCCCGTCGAGGACTTTATCTCTACCAATACAAATTAAAATGTTCTTTGACGATAAAGATGAAGATTCTTTCTACTTTATCTACATAAAGATATCTACATAAAAAATATAGAGAGTAGAATTTTTGTTGATTTTCAGGATATGTAGTATACATTTTGTTTGTCCCCTTCTAAGATTTTACATCCCATCGTTTGGTCTGGTCGATTCCTGGAGTTCTGAGTTTCCTGTCTCATGACTCAGGGGACCCAAACGAGGAACAGGATATACGGCGTCTGAGCCTTAACTTGTTCAATGATTGTGTTTTTACGGTTACCTACGTCTGTGTTTTTTCGGGTTGTTTTTACGAATGACAACTCGTTCTGTTTTAAGACCTGTCGGTCAAATAAAGTCAGTTTGTGTCGTCCTTTTTCTTTTCTACATAAGGACAGGTAATCGTTTCGGTCCACTCCTCGTGTCTGAATATCGAAACGTTCCGAAGTCCCTCCGTACGGGTTAAAAGGAGAGGGTTAATTCCTCACCAGTCTCCGCTACCGTGGGGAGAGGTCATGAGAACGGACCTTTAGGGTACCCGCCTCCTCGGACCACCCGACGTCAGGTAGCCCAGCGATTCTCAGCCTGTACTGACTCGTTGAAGTGAAAGCGAAAAGTGAAAGTACGTAACCTCTTCCTTTACCGTTGGGTGAGGTCACAAGAACGGACCTCTTAGGGTCCCTGCCTCCTCGTACCACCCGACGACAGATATCCCAACGTATCTCAGCCTGTGCTGACTTCTCTGAATCGTCGTCGTCGTTGTCTCTTTCCGTTAGTCCCTCGATCCTGAAAGTATCAGGGTATTCGACTATTTGTCTAAAGGTATGTGTCGTATTTGTTTTTGATGGTACCCCTCGGTCTTGAGCGTGAGAGTGGGTCGTTATTCTTTTTCCGGGTAAGAACCCACACTTGTCTCCGGGGCCTCCCATGAACCTGAAGTAAACAGATCGTCATACTCCGTCATAAGGGGGAAAGGGACGGTCTTGTCCCATTCTCTTTAAGTCAATTTCGTCCTTCAAACGTATTCTAGGTCTTAGAGTATTGTATTATACTTTTAGAAGTCCATAGTTGTTTTATTTTAAAAAATTTTTGGTGAGTAGTATGGTTCTTGGTCCTTCTAAAGTTTGAATTATTTTTTATTGGTAGCTATTCACGGGTTTGATTCTACTGTACCCACAATATTAATAGACTGTTTTCTAAAATTTCGTCGGTACTATTTTTTGACGTTACTTGTTGATGTTTGTATGAACTTTGTTTACTTTTTCGTTTTCCTTGTTTACTTTTTTTTTTTCTTAGAGTTGTTTCTTCGTCTTTTAAGTTATTTCTGTAGTTTATCTTTAAAATCTCGACTTTTTTTCCAGTTCTTACTCGAGTTGTTGTGTTCCTTTCTCTGTCTCCTTCTTAGTCACTTGACTTTCTGTTTTGTTATTTTAATAGTCTAGACTTATTGTCTCTGTTTATTTATTTATTTCTCGGTATCGCTGGATCTTAAATGTAGTAGACTCAGGAATTTTTTCTCGTCTTTCTCCCGTCTAGATTTTCTCAAGATCTTCTTTATTTCCGACTTCTAAAGGGTTTAAAACGTTCTCTCTATTTGACGTCTAAATTCTTCAGTTTAGTTTGGATTCTCCTATTTTTTTCGCTTTGTTTTTTTAAGTACGGTATTGTGTAGCATTGATTTGAGGATTTTTGATTTCTGTTCTCTTTTTTGGAACTTTCGTCTAATCCTTTTTGTTACGGAATGAATTTCCCCTTTTTATTAAGGTTACTACATTAAAAGTAATTTTGGTACCTCCGATCTTACTTCACCGTATCCAATAAAGTTCCCTACTTTCTTTTCTTGACAGTAGGGTCTTACGATATACACCACTTTTATAAGAAATCGTTACTTCTCTTTTTACTCATGTAAGAGTCTAGTTACTTTTAATTCTCTTAAACAGTTGTCGTCTGGATGTAATAATGTTCCTTCCGATCTCTTTCAAGATATTTGTTCTTTCTTTATTACTATTTTCCGTTAAGCTTTGTAGTCCTTCCTTTTTTCTTGTCCCGTTCTTTTTCGTACCCATTTATGTAATCCGAAAGGAAGAAATACACTCAAAAGATTTAATCCTTAATACTAACTTCGTTTTTAGTATTGGGATAGATTTATACAGATTTCACGTACCTCTCCTTTATAAATTCTATTAATATAATATTTATTCCATGTCGTTTCCCTATATTCTTCTTTATTCTAAAAATATAAAGTGAAGTTGACTAATTTACTGTTGTCATCCGACACTATTCAATATATACACATCGACGTCATTAGTACGGGCCGACTCCCCTCCCCACTCTATCCCACAATTATCTCCCTATCTGGGTGTCGAGTCTCTGTCTGGTACCTTGTCTTACTTCTTGGGTCTTAGTCTAGGTGTGTCTGTACGGTCTCCTAAGAACTGTTTCCTCGTGTTCATTAATTTACTTCTTTTCTGTCTGAAAAGTTCCTTAACACGACCTCATTGACTTGTGAGTTCCCGTATTTGTGTTTGGAACTGACCTGTAGGGACCACCATGTCATTACTTCTTAGACGGAAAGTTACGTCCCTTGTACCCGAGTCAGGGACCGGGTCCTTCTAAGGTGTACGACGGTTCGTTGATTCGGACCCGTGGGACTGACGACTCGGACGTGAGACCTCGGACTCAGGGTCAATGACTCGGGCACACGGGTCGTCGGGTGCGTGGTGACATCTCTCATCGTGGGGGAAGTGAGTGACGTTGACCTCGTTCAGGTCCGCGTCACTGTCTCTGGGTCGTATTGGTTTTTATTTATTTATTTTCATAATTTTTAAAGGTGACTACAAAGTGTGGAATATGTTTTTAATTAAGTTTTATCTAGTACCTTAAATTCCATTTTGAAATTCTTTTTTTCTTTTTTTTTCCTCTTAGAATCCCTAGATCCCTATTCTTATCCGAAGAGTACGAACTATAGTTTTCATACTAGACATTTTACTTTTAACCTAAAGTATTTTTACATTTGTAAACGAGACACTTTCTAAGAAGATTCTTTGTTATAGCCGTTTGGTGTATAGGTTGTTTCGTGATTAACAATTTTATATATTTCTCCAGAGTTTTGAATTTATTTTTTGTTTGTTAAGTTGATCTTTTATACGTTTTTTCACTTCTCGGTAAAGGGCTTCTCCTATAAGATTACCGTCTATCCGTTTACTTTTCTGGTCGGTAATCCTTTTACGTTTAATTTCGGTGTCACTCCGTAACGATTTATGGATAGTCGTACCGATTTATTTTTTATAACTAATGTGGTTTTCGACCATTCTTACGTCTATTTGAACAAGTGAGTATACAACAACCACCCTTACATTTTACGATATCAGTGTGACCCTTTATAAGAACGTCAAAGAAATTTTTCATTTATACGTTAATGGTACACTAGGTCGTTGACGTAAGAACCCGTCAATTGAACCTCTTTTCTTCTAAAAACTGTGTTTGTAAATAAGTACTTACATCGTGGATATAAGAAATATCGGGGTTGGATCTTTGGTGTTTCTACAGGAAGTTACCCACTTCTCACTTTGTTTGAACGTATAAGTATGGTATCTTATGCCATTCTTAACCGTCATATATCCTTAGTCGATGACTATGTACGTTGTTGAACCTACTTAGATATCTTTTTATACAACTCTTTTTAGAGTTTATAGTTTCCATGTATGAAATGATAAGTAAAATATACTTTAAGAACTTTACTGTACTTCCGATTCCTGTCCCACCCTCCATCCTCCCCATTCTCCCTTTCCTGACATCACATTGTCCTTGTGTACTCCTTAGGACCACGGTACTCCTAAGACATAGAACTGACAGTTAAAGTTGTAGAACCTTTAATATAACATGACAACAAAACGCTTTCTTTTTCAATCTTGAAGAGACGTTTCTTTGGCTTACACACATATATATACATATAGATATATTTTCTTGATTCATCTTTAATATCTTGACTATAAAATGGTATTAAGACGTTTAACAATGGTACCTCCTTTGACCCGTTTTGTGTACCTTAGAGAGACATAATAAGGAATGTTGACGTACTTTTACATATTAAGAGAGTTTTCAGTTAATTATCTTTTTCTTTGAAGGCTTAAGGAAATGTCTTACAAACAAGGTAAAATTTGAGAGTAGTTGTTACTACTTTCTAGGTCAAAGAGACGTAAGAGACGGTCGTAGACGAAAAAAAAAATTTAAAAAAATTTTTAAATTAAGTTTAAAATTCCCAATGAAAGGTAAGTCAATAATATTTTATAACCTATATAAGGGGTACGACATGTTATATAAAAATTCGGATAGAATGTGGGTTTTCGAACACAAATAACTGTGTTCCACACTCCACTATGGAGTAACACACAAAACTAAACGGAAAAGGATTACTAATCGTTACAACTCGTAGAAAAGTGCATGGACAACTGGTAGACGTAAAGGAGAAACCTTTTTACAGATGTATCAAGGAGACGAGTAAAAAATTAGACCAACGAACAAATAAAAAACTACACCATGACATACTCAACAAATATATACAGTCTATAATTAGGGAATAGTCAGTATAGTAAACATTTATAACTATAAAAGAGAGAAAGTCATCAAACAGAAAAACAAAACACCTACAAAAGAAACGACACGTTTCTGAAGATCCAAATACGGGGTAAACAAATAAAAACGAAATAAAGGAAACCAAATCTTCTACCTAAGGTTTTTTCATAAAGACACTAAATACAGTTTCTCACAAGACGGATACAAAGGGAGATCGAAATATCGTAAAACAGGAGATAAATCCGGAAATTAGGTAAAAGTCAAATGAAAAAACCACAATCTTTTACAAGAGTAAAGTAAGAAAATATACATTAATAGATCTATAACTTCTCTAACAGAAATGAAGTAACGTATGAGAACGGAGGAAACAGTATCCAATTAACTGGTATCCACGTACCCAAATAGAGACCTGAAAGATAGGACAACGTCACTAAGTATAAAGACAAAAACACAGTCATAGTATGATAAAACTATGAAAAAACTATAAAACGTCGAAACATCATATCAGACTTCAGTACCTCGACTAAGAAATCGAGGTAAAAAAAAAGTTCTAACGAAACCAATAACTCCAGAAAACACAAAGGTATATTTATCATTTTAGAAAACAAGATTAAGTCGTAAAAGATAATAATTATAAAATTTTTAAATCGGAAAGATTATCCACAGAATATCATGGATATGAGAATTGGAAATTTATCTACTGACTAACCTTATTACTTCTCAAAAAAAGATTTATATTTTTTTTTAAGGTCAAGGGAAGACTTCTCAAATAAAAGAAGGGACATTTGACGATATAAACGAAAGTAATATGAGACTCTCAAAACATTAAGTACACAGAAGGGGAAATTTCAACTGAGGGACCTTCGAACACGTCCGGAAAAGGAGTACATTCTCTAATTGGATGGGATCGTGTACGGAGGTCAGTCAGTATGTCCGTTTCCTCCTCGTTTGTTGGAACCTTTTCTACGATCACCTTCTATCTGATCCTCGTAACCTTTCATCCCAGTCTGACTTTAAATTAAGGTAGGATCATGACGTGTCTCTTCCGGGTATTAGGTTACGTTAGGTTCCCTCTAACATTGACGTCCAAGACTGAGTAAGATCCGTTATTACTCTAGGTTTCCTTTACACTATGTAACCTTCCTGAATACAACTTCGACTTTAAGGTTATGTGACCGGTGGACTACCCTTCTCGACTGAGTAAACTTTTCGGGGACTACGACCCTTTCTAACTTCCGTCCTCCGCTTCCCCCGCTGTCTCCTACTCTACCAACCTGCCGTAGTGGCTGAGCTACCTGTACTCAAACCCATTTGAGACCCTCAACCACTACCTGGTCTTCCGGACCGCATGACGTCAGGGACCCCAACGTTTCTCAGCCTGTGTTGACTCGCTGACTTGACTTAACTTGACTTGACTCTCGAGTGTGTAGTGTCTTGTTTTTTACCAGTCTTACTACGTCTACCGTGGTTCGAAAAGGTCCTCAAAGTTTCGTTCTGTTTTCTAATCGTGTCGTCTTGTGTCTCAATAGGGGATCCTCTCCTGAGTGCTCTGGTTCTGTCCTTTTTCTAAGACTCTTTCCGAAAGGGTGTCTTAGATGAGAGTCTCCTCTTCTTTCTTACTTTCTCCTAATTTTCTTGTGTCCTTCGGTTCTCTGAACTGTCTTCCCCTTTTCGTGTGGCAAGTGAAAGTTTGAGGGGGTCAGACCCCCAGATCCCACAATCTAAGTGACTGTAAGAGTGAAGAGAAAGAAAGGTCCTCTCCCTGAACATAGGTTTCCTGTCGACCTGTGGTCAAAATTTGTTATTCTTTTGCTGAGTTCCAGTTTCTCGTGCAGGAGTTAAAAGTATCAGTTAATATCAATGACAGGGACTGTTACAACCAAATTAGTAGGAAAGCGATAGTACTTTATGAATCACTTACAAGGGTAAAAATAATATAGATACGCAAAAATCCCGTTTTAGTGAGTAAAGGAAAAATCCTCACTTACCTATATATTTATTATTTGATTAGGTCAATTACTTCTGTTACGACTTAAGTCTTTTTTTTTTTTCTTTCGTTCGGTGCAAACCATATTATCCAAAATGATTCTTCGCTTAAACTGAGATAGATGTATACACCTATTTTATTTTTAAAAACTAGTGACACTGTTTCGCCACAAACTCCTGTGAGGTAAAGGATTAGAGAAAAGTACATCTCATCTAGTACTTTTCCTGTCTACAAAGTTTTAATACCGGTAACCAAAATGTAGGGTTTAGGGTTCTGTGAATTTTTTCCCGAAAAGACGGTTTTGTAGATAGATTAGTAATACGGAAAGGGAGTAGGTCTCCGTATCCAAGACAATCCTACAGGTCTACCGTCATCTCATTACACAAAGGACAATTTTTAGTCGTTTAACAACTAATAACGAAATCCTGACAATTTCAATTTTTTGTTTTTACTAGTTCGGAGTTTAAGACCAAATAAATGAAACACCTGGATCTGAACATTAAGAATGGTCTTATTGGAGAACCCGTAAAAAAAAAAGAGTAGGGTTAATAAAATCGAAAATTTTTACTGTCGTTTCGAGTAAGAATACTTATTGTACCCATACCCGCACGCACGCACACACACACACACACACAATCAGTGAGTCAACACAGGCTGAGAAACGTTGGGGTACCTGACATCGGGTGGTCCGAGGAAACAGGTACCCTAAGAGGACCGTTTTTACGACCTCACCCAATGGTAACTCCTCACGTCAAATTGATATTATCTCTTTTATATCGTGATCTTTAATACAAAGTTTCGTAAAAAAAAGATAATGTACTATCGTAAAATAAACAGTAAAAATTCATTGGGTGTATTTCATAAACAGTAAAAGTTCATTGTGTGTACTTCATAAAGTGTACAATTTACACCACAAGGAAGGAGTACTTATGTATCCATATTGAACACCTCTGACTGTTTTATATTATTATGATAGTTCTAAATGTGTCAGAGAATCAGTAATGTTTTGGGGGGTTTTTGAATGGTAGGGTTACTTGTTATTTTTAGGGGTCTCTTTAGAACTCCCGAAGGGCCTATCGAGGGACCACCGAGTCTACCATTTCGTAGACAGATGCTACGCCCTCTAGGCCGAAGCTAGGGACCCAACCCTTCTAGGGAACCTCTTCCTTTACCGTTAGGTGAGGTCATGATAACGGACCTTTTAGGGTACCTGTCTCGTCGGACCATCCGATGTCAGGTACCCCAGCGCTTCTCGGCCTGTGCTGATTCGTTGAAGTGCAAGTGCAAGGGACTATCGAGTCGACCATTTCTTAGGCGGGCGTCACACCCACTGGACCTATACTAGGGATCCAACCCTTCTAGGGACCTCTTCCCTTGCCGACGGGTGAGGTCATAAGACCGGACCTCTTAAGGTACCTGACGTATCAGGTACCCCAACGTTTCTCAACCTTTGCTGTCTCGCTGAAACTGAAAGTCTCTTTAGAACTTAACAAAAACTTTTATTTTTATGTTTTAAGGGTATACGTCAAGGTTTTAGATTGTATCTCTACTTCCAGTGAAATAATTTTGAGTTTTCAGGTACTTTTATATTTGATAAACCTATGATTTTCCGAGAAGTCATACTTAACGTTCATAAATAGGTTTGAACATCGTCAAAAGTCAGGTATTAGTGTTCCGTCAGATACTGACTTGATTTTGCAGAGTTTCTAGTTCTGTGAATCTTTCTTGTTAAACTTTTCTCGTCAATAGTTTAGTCCAATGTTTAGTTTTTGATTTAGATTACTTTACGAAAATTTATTGTGGTGATAGAATCTAACGTTTGTTAAAGAGTATGTATTAAATATACATTTAAAATTGTTACCTATCGCTACAAGAAACCGAACGTACGTCATAATGTTTACGTGGTATATAGATTTGGATTTACGGTCTGATATTCTGAAGGTCCCAGATCCACGATTAGATAGACCTGTTATAGAATTAGTAACTCATAATGGTATTTCGTCGTTTTGTAGTAAACTTAGACTGTCAGGTAGACCATAAAGTCTACTTACTTTTACTTAGTTAAAAATAAGGTCCTTTTATTATAGTCTCCAAGGAACATACAATTGTTTTATTTAAGATTTCAAATAAGTTCCTTATTCTCCATTTTCCCGTCTAATTTTAAGTTATATAAAATAATCAAACACACGACAATGACCCCCCTTTCCTGAGACCTTTATTACGATTGAATCCATAACGGTAAGTGGTCTTTAGTCAATTATAACGGATTTTCACTACCATTGTACCCTACCGGCTTTACACTGGGTGAGACCACATGTTACCAGATCACCTCCTGTGTTTCCGGTAACACATTCTCATGAGAATTCTTTTGGTGAAGTCTTTTTCATAACAAATACTGTCAGTTTGTGTCCTGCACAACGATGCATTTATCATTTCGACCTACTCTTAGGGACTATCTTATTCGACACTCTAAAATTTCAAAGTATAAAGGGGACAAGGATGGGAAACCTTGGGGACTCTACCTGACATGAATACGACGACAACAACGACAACAAGTCAGAAGTTCAGGGCAGGTTGAGAAACGTTGAGGTACCTGACGTCGTGCGGTACGAAAGGACAGGGAGTGGTCGAGGGGTTCAAACGAGTTCAAGTACAGGTAACTTACCAGGAAGGATATTGTTACGGGTCTACTGTTCGCTTTCCGTCGGTGTTTTATCACGGACGACGTATAAGACCTTCTGTCAAAAACTAGGGTAAAAGTGGAGGACACATAGGCACAATCACCCATACAAAGACACATGTAATGTATGTGTAAAGGTTCTTGGTCCCATACTCATCGTTTGCTAAGAAAGTCGGATCGTAGAGGTGGTTCGGATGCTATAAGAAAAAAATGTATTGACATACATAAATAAACAACAACCGGTACGACCCAGAAGTCACGACGTGCCCGGAAAGAGATCAACGTCAATCGCTTCCGAAGAGAAGGACTCCTCGTGTCTGAGAGCCCGTACACTCGAAGTCATCAACACCAAGGGCCCGGGATCTCGTGTCCCGATTCAGCGAGACGTCGTACACCCTAAGAGGGGTCGGTCCCTGTCTTGGGCGCAGAGGACGTAACTGTCCACCTCAGATGGTGTCTCGGTGGTCCCTTTGGGGAGAAGTAGAAAATTGCAAAGTTTACAAGGAAATTGTTTTAAGATTGTTGGGACGAAAAATATTTAGAGAGGTTACCCGAGACATTTTGTTCATAGTTCCTGAACAGGAGAAAGTGAGGTTCTTTAGAAACTGTGTTTCGTGTCTATCTTATAGTTAGTAATTCTTGATTCGTTATCTCGAACTTTTGAATTTAAACATTTATGTTTACGAGAAATTTTCAAAGTGTAAGTCCTCCAGTTTTGTGTCTTTACACTTATCTACTTTCTTTTTTCGAGGTTTGACGTCGTATGAACCTGGAACTCGGAACAAACTGTGGTCTCACCGTCTCTCCCTTTCAGTCGTGACAGAAGTAAACTAATGTGTACATTTTGGAGACTCTCAGAGTCATAGAGGGTTTCCCTAGATGTTTGATACGTACGAAGTGTCGAAATCTCTAGTGAGGTCATTTGAATGTTTCAGGTGACATTGTCAATCCTCCATTCGGGACATTGGTAAGTTGTATGCATTCATTTCTTTTTTTGACCTGAAATATTAATATTTCCTTTGTTTATAAAATCCAGAGTCTTTGAAATCTTTATTAATATATTCGAATTACGAACTTCGACTACTTAGTTCATCCCTAAACTCACATATATTAGATCTGCATATTTCTAATGTTTGTTTCTCGATAAGTTGACTTTAGTCTACTGTTTTACGTCTCACTACCACTACTTTCCTCGATATATTCATAAACTCTGAGTAAGAGAAGGTGTCTACTGCTATAACCTCAATAAATAGTAACATCTATCCTAAATGTATCCATCACGTAATTTAAATGGTTTCGGGTCGAACATAACTAAATATGTTGTTATATTAATAAATTTAATTTAAATATATAACAAAATAAACAAATCATTTTATTGTTCGACAATCTCATAAATTAAACGTATGGAATTCTCCTCATTTAATCTTTCTTTTAATAAAATGGATACTCCAAGTCCCTCTATCGTCCGTTCATACGGATGTAAAATATCTGTAAGGATTGTGTTTTAAATAACGAGAGTTTGTGTTTATAACTTTAAAAAGAAATAAAGAATTCGAGTATGACAGAGAAACCCATCTCTAGCAAGAGGTAGTATAGTGAAGGGTTCTTTACGACGACGAATCTCGTAGCTTTTATAATGGTCATATATAAATACCCTAATTGAACTAAGAGACGAAGACACTTATACACAGTATTTTTCTCGGAATTTTTACTAGTCAGGTCCAAGCTACGTACTATGACCTACGAACCCCGACCACGTGACCCTACTGGGCCTCCCCACCATACCCCTCCCCCCTCCCTTCCCCCAAGTCCTACCTCTNCCCCCCCGAGTCCTACCCCTTGTGCACATATGGACCCCGCCTAAGTACGACTACATACCGTCTTGGTTATGTCATAACACTTCATTAATTGTAGGTTAATTTTATTTATTTAAACATAATTTTTTTTTACTAGTGGATTGGGATTTAAAAGTGACCTTTTCAGGGACTACGACCCTTTCTGACTCCCGTCTTCCTCTTTTCCCACAGCCTCCTACTCTACCGACCTCGTAGTGGCTACGTTACGGGTACCTGAATCCGTTTGAGGTCCTCTACCACTCCCTGTTCCTTCGGACCGTACCCCGTCAGGTGCCCCAGTGTTTCTCGGCCCGTGCTGCCCCGCTGACTTGTGGTGGTGGGGATTTAAGGTACTAATACCTTAGTGGCTGAAACAGATGTACCACATTTATGTGTGTTGCGTGTGTGTGTACATTAAGTTATGGATTGTATCGTATCGTAATGTTCCCATTTTTCTGTCTCCGTTGAGAGGCTCCTTAGTCTGAATCTATGTTTTTAATATTGTACGACATTCATTTCTGGTAACAATGGCTACGTCATCCTATATTTCTTCAATTCTTATAAAGTACATTATAAAGTAAAGAAGTATATAAGTATCGGAGACAACAAATTTACTCATGTGTAAATATCATCAATAGGAAAGGACTACTTAACCAGAAAAAAATATTAATACGTCACGGTGAGAAACGTCGATTATTAAAAGAAATGAGACTTCAGATGAAATAGACTATAATTATATTGTTGACGGAAATCTTTAATTACAACATGTCGCATACTAAAAGATGGGAAAGCGAAAGTCGGTCGGATACAAAATAAACTTCACTTATTGAATGTCTGTCGTATAATAACCTAGTACACAAAATAGGTGATACGGTTTTAGACAGAAGTTTAACCTCATAAATCTGGTAAATGTAAAAGTTGTCGAAACAACTAAGTGTATACTATTTTAACCGAGTAAATTTCCTGTATCAAGTCACTCAAAACATATAAGGATCCGAACGAGTTGGTAACGGTATTAGTTAAAACTTGTAAATGTAGTAGGGGGTCTCTTTGGGTGTGGTTAATCATAAGGGAGAGACAAAAGGGAGTTTGGGTGGGGAGGGGGGTGGTTGAGGATAGAGTTCGGGATCCTTTGGTCGTTAGACGAAGGCCTACGATGTCTAAAAGGATAAGACCTGAAAAGTATATTCACCTTAATATGGAATGTACCCAAAAAATACTTATCTAAGAAGGTGAGTCGTATTCCAAAGGTTTCAAGTAGGTACAACAGCGTAGTCATGAAGTAAGGTAAAAACGCCTTTTAAAAGGTAAAAGACTTACGTTAGGTTTAAAGTAGGTAAATAGTCAACTACTTGTAAACCCAACGAAGGTGAACTCCCAATGACACTTACTGCGACGATCTTGTAAGTACATGTTAAGTAACATACTTACATACAAGAACGTAGTGAACCCATATATCGGTTCTCTCCTTAATGACCCGGTCTACCATTAACCACTAAGAAAACAAAAAGACAAACAAAAAAAAATTAAAAATAACCTCATATCAATCAATTGTCACAACACAATCAAGGATGACATGTCATTTCACTTAATCGATCTGCATATGTAAATAAGGGTGAAAAAACCTAAGGGAAGGTAAATCCAGTGGTGTCTGGTACGCATCTCAAAGAACACGATATATCATACAAGAGAAGTCAATAGATAAAATATGTATCATAGTTGTCACATATATACAGTTAGAGTTTACCATTAAGATAAAAATCGTTCTGGACGGTGTAGTAAAAGGTTTCACTGTCAGGGTAGAATATAAGAGTGGTCTTTACTTACTCCCGAGGTCAGACAGTTATTGGATTAGTTGTCAACAATAATAGACAGAAAACTATTATTGATATATAGGAACACCCACTCTTCATCATTGAGTGACCCCAGAACTAAATGTAAAGAGACTACTGATTGCTACGTATCGAAGAAAAGTATAAAATTATCAGTAAACATATTGAAGTACCCTCTCTCCATAGATAAGTCTTGGAAAAGAGTAAGGTTTTAACATAACAGAAGAACTTAACACTCTCATGAAATGTATAAAACCTATGTTCAGGGAATCTAGTCTGTATATTAGTCGTTATAAAAGAGGTTAAGACACTCAACGAAAAGTGAAAGAAATATTTCACGAAACTTGGTAATTTCAGAATTTAAAACTACTTCAGGTCACATAGATACCCGAAAGGACTACCGAGTTACCATCTCTTACGGCCTCTGTACTTAGTTGGTGACCTAACCCTTCTCGGGGACCTCTTCCCGTACCGTTGGGTGCTGTCAGGTGTCTCAGCGTTTCTTTGTCTGTGCTGACTCGCTGACTCGTGTCGTGTCGCGTCACACGGACAGAAGACAACGAACACGTAAACCACAGTGTGGATTCTTAGGGAACGGATTACGTTGTACTGTTTAAAATGTGGATACTGGAGAAGATTCTCTGACTTCCGTTTTTCTCTTCCCCCGGCTTCCCCTATGCTACTAATCTATCGTAGTGACTGAGTTGCCTGTACTTAAATTCGTCTGAGGTCTTCTATCACCTCCTGTCTCCTCGGACCGCCCGACGTCAGGTCCCCCCCAGTGTCTTAACCTGTACTAAATCGCTGACTTACTGTTGTTAACTATAAAATACCAAATTAAGACAGTAAAATATTGAACGAAAGACAAAGAAGGGAGACAAAGAGACAAGAATGAAAGGACACCCAATAAACTAGGAAAAATTCCAAAGATAGAACTAAATAAATGTCGTCGTCAGGAGTTGGCAAAACCCGTGGTCCATAGCTAAGGTACCTTCTGTTAAAAAGGTACTTGGTCCCCAATCCCTCACCACCTATCGAGTCGACCATGTGAGATGAAACTCGTTACCAAGTCCTCCATTAAACTTGTGACCAAGTTCACCAGTACACTCGTTACCCTTCGGTGCCCCTCCTCGTATACTTCGAAGAGAGGGACCACACGACAAGGGGAGGATGAGACACGGGACCAAGCTCAGGCTACGGATTGAATGTCACTAAAAATCATATAACAACACATATCAAAGGAATCGCGAATGAGAGATATACATTGTGTTACTTTATATACATTGAATAGGGTAAGATTATAATACCATAGTCGTAAACCTCCCACGTCCCTTAATTGAGAGTCGAGTCGTGACGACTTTGGGTTTTCCTGAGACCCGAAAAATCCACCCCATATGGCTTAAATCTGAGAGTCTAGGTGGACCGCATTCAATAAATTGTAGAGTCTTGAAATCAAAGGAACAGACATCTACACCAAAATGACCACCACAAACTGTCTGCAACGAGGGTTTTAAAATACAACAATCGGTGGTATCAGAACTAGCAAACCGATTCCTTTTGTCCTAAAAGAATCTCGAAAAACCAGACGTGGACAACCACCAGTACCCAACCTCTAAAGACGTCGGGGGACAGGTCCCATATGCTCTCCGTTTTTCCTCTAACTTCCATGAGTGACGACAAATCAGGGAGTTCAAGGGTCCGTCGGGTGGAGTGGAAGGAGAAAATCAGAAAGTCAGAAGGTTGTGAACAAACAGTACACTATTTATCCCTAAAAGTCAGCATTCCTCCTCCTCAACCCTCCTTACCCCGATGATGTAGAACCACTTGTACTTTCATTATAAGTAAAATCAAAAATTTTACGAGTAAATACAGTAAATTTGAAGTGAGACCATATGAACTAAAGGAGGGTGTTGTAGAATCCTTTCAATCTGATAAACCCTTCTCCATAGTTTAATAAGGAAAACAACAAGTATGTTTGTCCGTTCGTAAGTAAATATAAATAGATTTTCATTAACATTTGTAAACTTTTATTAATATACCAATTCAGTGAAGTTAATCAATTTCTTCAACCTACTCTTGTGTTCTCTTATAAAGTTCGTTGTCGACTCATCTTCTAAAATTAGAGTAATGTTGACTACAGTCGTAAGATGGACTCCGTTTTTATTAACGTCGTCGAAGGTGGGTGTCGTTGTTGAGTGGTGTCGAGCGTGACCTATTGGTACGTTTTCTTCTACACGATTATTTCTCTTTACCTCGTGTGTCTCAACAATAAACCTGGAAACGTCGGTACATCGTTCGACCACGTACTATATCAGTCTCGGAACACACGCATTGTCCGTACGGGTCGGAAAAGAGACACGGTCATAGACACTACCTTACGACCGACGTGTACCAGGACACCCTTGATCTTCTGCTACCCCGACCCCCACGCCCCCACTTTGAGTCAGAGTCAAGGTGCAACCAGTTCAATGCATTGTAAAGTCTCGGTGTCAAAGGAATCCGTATTGTGTGTCCGAGGCCTTCGATAATTAAGAGATCATCCTAATCTACTTTCACATATTTCACGGAAAGTGGTATAGAACCATGTGTCTTTAACGATTTGTTCATGTAAAAACTGGGGGACTAAAAAGTGACTGGTTTGTCACCTCGTTCTCGAGTGTGTGGAGTCCTGGTCCTAACCGAAACTGTAAGGAGGTATAAGATTAAATTCTCCGTCTTAAGGTTAAGATATTAAGTCTTGTAGTTGGTTTCTTGTAATACCTTAGGGTCTGGATAAAAAAGGATCCCTTCACAGAGAGGGTTTTCATGATTTTTTTGTTTTGCTTCGGAGCCAGAGTTTTGTCTGTATATAAATTAGTCTTATTTCTATTTTTGAGAAGTGAAATTTTTTTTTTTTGAAACCGGTATGGTATGTCGTATACCCTAGTATGAAGGGGTTGTTCCCTAGGTGGGGAGAGGGGACACGATTTTCGGACCTCAGAATTGGTGACTTGGAGGTCCCTTAAGAGGTTTTAAGATTAGAAGATCTAGTTATAAAGGGATATTTAGTGACTTAAAGTTCATATGAAAAGATTTCTATATGAATTCCTGTTTAGAGTTTAAAGACAAAATTAAGATAAAAACAGGACTCTCAACAAACTCCTCATTTATTTAAACATTTATCACATCTTTTCCATTTCTAAGAGGACATGTATAGGGGATGTATGTTCGTCGACTTAGAGTTATTAATTTATGAACGAGTAGAGAGGGAAAAAGGTGACGAGAGAAAATTTGATTTTGCGTTAAGACCCAATGCACTCCAAAGAGTTCGAGTTTGATGACAGTATTTAAGATGGAGAAACTGGATGTTGTCCCTGTACCTTTGTGAACTTTATCATTTAGGTCAAATAGGTTACCTTACAAGAGACTTTCTCATTCGGTCTACGAGGTCCAATATTAAGACCGAGTCCTGCCTACCCGACGTGTCGGGGCCGTGTAGTGACTCGACCATCCGAAGTGGGAGTGTCGATTCTTCACTTCGATGTGTCATGAGGTGTAAGTTGTTCGTAAAAGAGGAGATCAGCCTGGTGTGGGAAACCACAGTTCCCTTTACAGTCGTCGGTAAGGACTGGACTAAATTATCCCACCTCTTTACTTTCCATACTCTTAGAACCACAAAGGGTTTCCCACTCGAGGTTTGATACCTACTAAGTCTCCGTCAGAGACTCTGTCCTGTTTATGACTGAAGCTCCCGGCTTCTGTTTTTGTCCTTTTCGGATCCCTGTACTCTTCTTTATAATTTTCGGGGTTTCTTCTTGACGATCGTCTATAATGCGACCGTTTACTTTCCTACTTCTTTCACGTTTGTCGACATGTCCTATGCTCCTTTACTCTGTCTCAACTCAAGAGCCCTGTCGACTAGGAATCACAGTAGTTCCCGTTCCTTAAAGTTGTGATTGATGGATGGATTTAAGACACTGGTTACCTTTAGGTACGGAGTATTAACACTTGACTGAACTTATCACCTTCTCAATTCAAATCGTCCTTTAAAGGAGGTAAAGAATGAAAGTTGACCCGATCCAGGACTGGAGCACATAACGTCTGAAACTGCCTATAATCGGTCGACGGGTACAGGATCCAAAGATTTAAGACCAAGTTATTCAAATCACATATATATAAAATTGTTCGGAGGGACGACTATGACTTCGAATCGTTTCAAACCTTAGGAGCTAGGATATGGAGACGACCCTTTCTAACTCCGTCCTCCTCTTCTCCTACTGTCTCCTACTCTACCAACCTACCGTAGTGACTGAGTTACCTGTGCCCAAACCCACCTGAGGTCCTCAACCACTACGTGTCCCTTCGGACCGTACGACTCCAAGTACCCCAGTGTTTCTCAGTCTGTGCTGACTCACTGACTTGACTTGACTAGGATATGGAGTTCCAAAGGAAAAAGATATAGAGTTCCAGAGAAAAAAGATACACGTAAAATAAGGAGAACATCGATTTAGAAAACCCCTCATTCGACACGAATAAAGGATGAAAAGACTCCTTCTCTACGAAAGAGGTATTTGGCGTAGGTATGGAAGGTTGGGTCTTCTATTCTTAACAGATTTAAAATAAATAATATTTGTAAATTTTTGTGTTTGGTCCGTCACCTTCTCAAGCTATTAAGTTTCCCGGTGACTCTTTGTCTCACTACTAGATCCTCAGTAATGGAGTAAGGTTCCAATCTACTTTATTTCTTATTTTTTGTTTTTACAAGACTATGATCCAAGTCGTACGGTCCGTACGAAAGACTAGAGGGACTACTCTTCGGGAACAGTAAAATTCCCTTTTCTATTTTTCGTATATGAAAATAGACACTTTTCCTACTCTCTTTAATTTCCAAAAATAATTTTCGTTATAAGTAAGTCACGATATGCTTTTTGTTAAGTTACTTTGTTGAAAATTTTTCATATTTTTACCTCAAAGTTGAAATTTTATTAAGGTATATATAGTCACATATATATCAGTACTTTTATATATTTCTTACAAAAATATGTATACTTTCTTACAACATTTTCATATCCATTTTAAATGTCGTGATAAACCTATTTTTTACAAAAGGATAAAACCTGTCGATAAACTTGTCGAGTCCTTTTTGAAGTTTCAAATTATACTAGTTTTAAATTTACTCTCTTAATCCGACGAAAAAATAGAAAATATTAAAATTAAAATGTGTTATTTTTCTCTTAAGAGAATATACAAGGAAATATACTAGGTTCACGTATCGGTGTAAACTTTAATATTAGGTGGGAGTTTTACGTACGTTTCTTCAATCAGAGAAGATGGAACCGGTAGACACGTTATCTCTAGTGACGCTACCGTGCACGGGTACGATTGATTCGGAGAAATCAACGTAGGATGAGTACACTGGGATACCTGACATCGGGCGGTCCGAGGAGACAGGTGTCCCTAAGAGGTCCGTTCTTATGACCTTACCCAACAGTACGGGAGGAGGTCCCCTAGAAAGGTTGGGTGCCTAACTTGGGACCAAAGGACGTAATATCCGCCTAAGAAATGGTAGACTCGGTGGTCCGTCTTACCTAGTGGAGGTTTGACATGGTGTTAGTTGACAGTATACATATTTGTTTTTAGGAAACGGTTGATTACAGAGAAAAATGGAGTCGTATTGAATGTCACAGTCTTTAATGTTTCAAACTTCTGGCAAAGATTGGACACAGGATGTAGACTGAGTTAATATTTTCTTCCTTCTCTAAAAGTACTGTAAGTCCCTTCGTTCTGTAGAAAAGGTGGTACGTATTAAATTATAAAGATAACTTTATTTATAAACTTTCGATTAATTTTCTAATGACTTAGTACTGAACTAAATTAAATGTAATATGAGATGTTGACACGTGACAAATTCTTTGACTATGGTGATGGAATTAGATTGTCTTGGGAACCAACATAGTTTAGAAGTTAAAGTTCGAGAGGTTTTGTCAGATGTACTATTTCGATGTATATGTCTTTCCGTCTGGTTCTTAAGATGACGTACATACCTCTAAAAGATAATATCTTCAATGAATAGGTTTCGATCATTGTTAATATGGCCTTCTTCCCCCTTAAATAAAAGAACTCGAAGAGGACACATTTTTCCATTCTAGTGTCATTTATACTTGTCAAGTTATTTGTCACATTAATTCATATCGAAAATAAACCTTCACTCTGAATACTTCTGGGACATGGTAGTAGTAGGGGGATTGTGCACGTATTGCAAAATAAGGACGATCCATAAACCAGTGATCGTTTTTTTATTGGTTCTTGAAGTAAACACGATTCGTTCCATGTTTCACAAATCTTGGTTTTTCTACTGATTTTATGTAGGGACGAGAGTTACTCAAATATCAAAATTCTGACATTTTCTTTTTGTTTTGATACACTTAGGTGAAGCGGCGTTCTTTCGTGAGTTACGATTCTCGCTGAAAGACTAGGTGACGGAATCTTTTCTCACTCAAAGAGTGACGAAGGGTCACCAATTCTGATGAAACTGACAGAGGGATCGATACATAAAGACACTTATAAGAGTTTTTGTGGATTTACCAGTTTCGCCGAAAGTTGTCTTTTACGCAGGAGTGACCCACTACTTTCTTACGTGATGTCACCCAAGACGTGGTAGCACTGTGAGAAGTCACATAAGGGAAATAGTTGAAAGAAATGAATCAAAAGGGAGACTTTCTCTAGACTTGTAATAGACCTTTGAAAAGGAATTGTCGTATTCAAAAGAGATTCGTTTTCGAATGTGACGGGCTTTGTGTTGGGTCTATTTTAGTTTCTTCGTACATTTTTGCTTGTTCCATTAAATTACTCGTTTACAACTTTTGTATTCAGTTTCGAAAAATTTTATCATCTAGACTTAGGGTCTCTATAATTCAAGGAATAGTTGTCAGTATGTCGTTAAGTCAAGTTAAGTCTAGTCAGTGAGTTAAAACAGTCTGAGAAACACTGGGGTACTTGGAGTCGTGCGGTCCGGAAGGACAGGAAGTGGTTGAGGGTCTCAAGTGGGTTTGAGTACAAGTTACTCGACCACTACGGTAGGTTGTTAGAGTTGGAGACAGTAGGCGAAGAGGAGGTCGGGCGTTAGAAAGGGTCGTAGTCTCAGAAATGTTTACTCAGTCGAGAAGCCTAGTGTACCGGTTTCATAACCTTAAAGTCGAAGTTGTAGTCAGGAAGGTCACTTGTGGTTCCTGACTAGAGAAACCAACCTAGAGGAACGTCAGGTTCCCTGAGAGTTCTCAGAAGAGGTTGTGGTGTCAAGTTTTCGTAGTTAAGTAGTCATGAGTCGAAAGAAATATCAGGTTTAGAGTGTAGGTATGTATTGATGATCTTTTTGGTATCGGAACTGATCTGTCTGGAAACAACCGTTTCATTACAGAGACGAAAAGTTATACGATAAATCCAACGAGTATTGAAAGTAGGGTTCCTCACAGAAAATTAAAGTACCGATGTTAGTGGTAGACGTCACTAAAACCTCGGGGTTTTTATTTCAGACTGTGACAAAGGTGTCAAAGGGGTAGATAAAGGGTAATTCACTATCCTGATTCTACGGTACTAGAAACAAAAGACTTACAACTCGAAATCCGGTTGAAAAAGTGAGAGGAAAAGTGAAAGTAATTCTCCGAAAAATCAAGAAGTGAAAGACGGTATTCCCACCACAGTATACGTATAGACTCCACTAACTATAAAGAGGACCGTTAGAACTAGGTCGAACACGAAGAAGGTCGGGTCACAGAGAGGACTACATGAGACGTATCTTCAATTTATTCGTCTCACTGTTATATGTCGGAACTGCACGAGGAAAAGGATAAACCTTGGTCAGACAACAAGGTATAGGTCAAGATTGAGAACGAAGGACTGGACGTATGTCCAAAGAGGTCTCCGTCCAGTCCACCAGACCATAAGGGTAGAGAACTTTTTAAAAGTGTCAGTACTAAGTGTGTCAGTTTCCGAAACCGTATCAGTTATCTCGTCTTTATCTATAAAGAGACCTTGAGACAACGAAAAGGTTACTAGGTCGCCTACAACCGTTAAACTAGAGACCGAGGAGACGGAAAAGATTTTGGTCCAACTTGTAGACCTTCAAATGTCAAGTGTATAACGACTTCGGACCGAACCTCTTAAAACTCGTAATGAAATGATCGCACACTCTACTCACGTTAACACGCCATCAAACTCGTAAGGAACCGTAACGGAAAGAAACCCTAATCTTACTTTTGACTGGAAAAGGTCAGGACACCGGTGACGACTCAAAAGGTTTAAACGACCGTATAACTCACGTCGTGAAAGTCCTAAACTTTCTCGAGTTGACCTTAAGGTAGTGGAGGTGATCGAAACAAGCATCACTACGAAAGATTCCGGGTGAACGGAAGTGTAAGGTCCTACAGACCGAGATCCACTTACTAGTGTGGTAGCACTAATAGAACCAGTACTTCTAGAAAAAACATGTCAAGAAGGTACATAAGAACGGTGGAGAAAAATTATAGAGGACGAAGACAATCCAGGGATGATAAAGACAGGAAATAGCTCGGGTAGAAACGTACTTTACAAGGGAACCATAGAGATTAAAAAAACTTCTCTAGAGATCAGAAAGGGTAAGATAACAAAAGGAGATAAAGAAACATAACTAGCGACTCCTTCCGAAAGAATAGAGAAGAACGATAAGAAACCTTGAGACTTAAGTCTACGAATATAGAAAGTAAAAGAGGAAACGAAAAGTGAAGAGAAGAAAAGTGTCGATAAACATTCCGGAGAAGTCTGTCGGTAAAATGGAAAAACGTAAAGAAATAGAGTCCCTACCAAAACTAGGGACAGAAGACATGTTACAGTGTTTGGGGGCAGGTATCAAGTAGTCCGTGAGACAGATAGTCTAGATCAGGGATTTTAGATAAAGAGTGAAGACATATTAGGATTCCCTAAACTAAATCCAGTATGGACTTACCAGAGGTGATCGAAACAAGTATCACTACGAAAGATTCCGGGTGAACTGAAGTGTAAGGTCCTACAGACCGAGATCCAGTCATTAGTGTGGTAGCACTAATAGAACCAACACTTCTAGAAAAAACATGTCAAGAAGAGATATATGAACGGTGGAGAAGAATTATGGAAGACGAAGACAATCCAGGCATGGTGAATACAGGAAATAGCTCGGGTAGAGACGTACTTTACAAGGGAACCATAGAGATTAAAAGAACTTCTCTAGTGATCAGAAAGTATAGACAACAAAAGGAGATTCGATAAAGTTTAGGACTTTCTACTACGACACTTTCACGACGTGAGTTATACGGTCGTTTAAACCTTTTGAGTCGTCACCGGTGTCTGGACCTTTTCCGCTTCAAAGTAAGGTTAGAGTTTCTTTCCGTTACGGTTCCTTACGAGTTTGATGGTGTGTTGACGTGAGTAGAGTGTGCGATCGTTTCATTACGAGTTTTAAAAGGTTCGGTCCGAAGTTGTCGCACACTTGACACTTGAAGGTATACAAGTTCGACCAAAATCTTTTCCGTCTCCTTGGTCTCTAGTTTGACGGTTGTAGGCGACCTAGTAGCTTTTTCGTTCTCTCAAGGTCTTTTTGTAGATAAAGACGAAATAACTGATACGGTTTCGGAAACTGACATACCTAGTTTTACTTGACACCTTTTAAGAAGTTCTCTACCCTTATAGTCTGGTGGACTGGACGGAGACCTCTTTGGACATACGTCCAGTCCTTCGTTCTCAATCTTGACCTATACCTTGTTGTCTGACCAAGGTTTATCTTTTTCCTCATGCAGTTCCGACATATAACAGTGGGACGAATAAATTGAAGATACGTCTCATGTAGTACTCTTTACGAGCCGACCTTCGTCGTGTTCGACCTTAGTTCTAACGGCCCTCTTTATAGTTAGTGGAGTCTATACGTCTATTGTAGTGAGAATACCGTCTTTCACTTCTCCTTGATTTTCGGAGAACTACTTTCACTTTCTCCTCTCACTTGTTCAACCGAATTTCGAGTTGTAAGTCTTTTGTTTCTAGTACCGTAGACCAGGGTTGTGAAGTACCGTCTATCCACCCCTTCACAGTCTGAAATAGAAAAACCTGAGGTTTTAGTGACGTCTACCACTGACGTCGGTACTTTAATTTTCTGCAAATGAGGAACCTTCCTTTCAATTCAGGTTGGATCTGTCGTATAACTTTTCATCCCTGTAATGAAACGGTTGTTTCTAGGCAAATCGGTTCCCATACCAAAAGGTCAAAAGTACATACCTACGCTCTCAACCTGACACTTCTTTCGACTTACGGTTTCTTAACTACGAAAACTTGACACCACAACCTCTTCTGAGAACTCTCAGGGAACCTGACGTTCCTCTAGGTTAGTCAGGTAAGATTTCTTCTAGTCGGGACCCACAAGAAACCTTGCTTACCACGATTTCGACTTTGAGGTCATGAAACCGGTGGACTACGTTTCTCGACTGAGTAACCTTTTCTGAGACTACGACTCTCCCTAATCGCCGTCCTCCTCTTCCCCTACTGTCTCCTACTCTACCGACCTACCATAGTGGTTGAGTTGTCTGTACTCAAACTCACTTGAGACCTTCTACCACTACCTGTCCCTCCGGACAGAACGACTCTAAGTACCCCAGCGTTTCTCAGTCTGTGCTGACTCGATGACTTGACTTGACTTGACTTACCAGATTACCAAGAGGGTGAAAGAAGTTAAATACAAACTTAAACCGTTATTCTCCAAGTACTAGTCTCGGTGTCAGTCGAGGGTCAGAACAAAAACGACTGAAATATCTCGAAGAGGTAGAAACCGACGTTTATTATATTAGTTAGACTAAAGCCACAACCGGTAGACCACTACAGGTACACATCTCACGAGAGAACACAACAACCTCATCCCATAAACGATACTGGTCACACAAGAGAATCGTTTTGAGACAGTCAGAAACGGGTGGAAGTAAGAGATGAGGTTCTGGTTTAAACGGACAATGAGGTCCAGGGACCACCGAGTCTCCAATTTCGTAGATGGACGTTACGCCCTCTGGATCCAAACTAGGGACCCAGTCCTTCTAGGGGACCTCTTCCTTTACCGTTGGGTGAGGTCATAAGAACGGACCTCTTAGGGTACCTGCCTCCTCGGACAGCCGGATGTCAGGTGCCCCAGCGTTTCTCAGCCTGTGCTGACTGGCTGAAGTGAAAGTGAAAGGTCCACAAAGAACTCAAGGATGAAAAAGTAAGGTCGGGGGATAGTACTTTTCCTGTAGAAAAAACTAACTAACAATCAAGATTCTCCAGAATATCCAGAAGTCTCTTGGTAAGTTGAAGTCGAAGAAGTCATAATGAACAACCCCGTATCTGAACCTAATGTCACTATAACTTACCAAACGGAACCTTTGCTTGTCTCTAGTAAGACAACAAAAAATATAACATAGGTTCATGACGTAAAGTCTGAGAAAACGACTGATACTACCGATGAGGTAAAGAAGATTCCTTAAGGACGGGTGTCATCATCTATATTACCAGTAGACTCAATTTAAGTGGGTAAGGTCAGATAAATCAAATGACTAAAGATCTAACAGTTACAAGTGAGAACGGTAGAGGACAAACTGGCGAAGGTTAAACGGAACTAAGTACCTGGATTCTCAGGTCCAAGGATACGTTATACCGAGAAATGTCGTAACCTGGAACTAAGATAGTGGCAAGTATAGGTGTTGACCCACAACAAAAACGAAACCGAGGCAGGGAAGTAAGAAAGACCTCAATAAAGAGGTGACTAGAGGTCATCGTATAACCCGTGGATGGTTGGATCCCTCAAGTAGAAAGTCACAGGATAGAAAAACGGAAAAGTATGACAAGTACCCCAAGAGTTCCGTTCTTATGACTTCACCAAACGGTAAGGGAAGAGGTCACCTGGTGTAAGACAGTAGTTCTTTACACAGTATGTCGTTATTCATTGTTTCTATGAATTTTACTAGAAAAGTGACATAATAAAAGATGAGAGGAGATAATTAATTAAATAACTAACTCATATATAACTCGGGATGACACTGTTATATGAAAAGGTCCGTGACTCTAATGTTACTACATGTTGTTGTCTGTATGAAGGGTGAAAACAGTTTAATCTCGGGTTCAGAAGTACAACTAAAGATTTACACTCTCTTCCGGTAGTCCCAATCCGTCATGTAACACTTTGATGATNACGTTATACCGAGAAATGTCGTAACCTGGAACGAAGATAGTGGCAAGTATAGGTGTTGACCCACAACAAAAACGAAACCGAGGCAGGGAAGTAAGAAAGACCTCAATAAAGAGGTGACTAGAGGTCATCGTATAACCCGTGGATGGTTGGATCCCTCAAGTAGAAAGTCACAGGATAGAAAAACGGAAAAGTATAACAAGTACCCCAAGAGTTCCGTTCTTATGACTTCACCAAACGGTAAGGGAAGAGGTCACCTGGTGTAAGACAGTAGTTCTTTACACAGTATGTCGTTATTCATTGTTTCTATGAATTTTACTAGAAAAGTGACATAATAAAAGATGAGAGGAGATAATTAATTAAATAACTAACTCATATATAACTCGGGATGACACTGTTATATGAAAAGGTCCGTGACTCTAATGTTACTACATGTTGTTGTCTGTATGAAGGGTGAAAACAGTTTAATCTCGGGTTCAGAAGTACAACTAAAGATTTACACTCTCTTCCGGTAGTCCCAATCCGTCATGTAACACTTTGATGATAAAGGGAAAGATACTTATATTAGAAATTTCTAGAGACTACTACACTGGACCGATATGTCCATCCCCTTGGGGACGGTCCACCTCCTTCTCAACTCATCTTTCTGTTCTCCGGTTCATCCTTCCTGTTCCTAGACAGACTGTCACGTCTCCTCTTCTCCTCCTTTGTACCTCTCGTTCTATATTAGAGGTGAAAGAGACGTGGTCGCAGGATTTTGACCGGGGGATTTATTCTTATTATTACTGAGAGTACTGTGAAGAAAGGGAACTTGATCAGTCTTACAATTCTCTTGGTAAATACTTCTCATCGTTTTATAGTGGGTAGAAGATTAGTACCACCCTTTCATCTAAACATTTGGTAAACGAAGAAAGAAGGAGGGTCTCCTGAGAAATAAGATAAAGTCGTTTGGAGTATAATCAGTTGTTGTACTACTGACGTAATATAGATGACTTTACGATTGGAGTTATCAACTACGATAGTCATGTTCTTTCCAATTTCTTTAGTAAAGTGTAACGGTAGACACTGTCTAAAAATCGTACAAATTTCTCCCAAAGTTATTTAGGAGTAAACGTGTCACACCTATGTATCGTGAATTACGAAGTTTTTAATTATTCCCCTAGATAAAAGGACGTAAATAAATTTATCTCGATAACGATTATGTGAGTAAGGGTATTATTGAATGAGAGTAAAAAGTTTTATTTTTGCATCTGATATGAGCACTTAAAATTTTCTTGAGACCAATCTCAAATGACACAACAGAAACTGTAACGTTTGTTAGTAACGTTAAGGTAGAAACAATCCACAGATCCTGTACCGACTTTATTATATACACATGTACATATGTCGATAGAGATATGGGTATATACATTTATTACCAAATACAGAACATATGGAAGACTCTAAATAATCTCTTCTGTGGAGTCACGGAGGGTTTATATTATCGATGGACTTGTATGTGACAAGATCCTCTCCTCGGAATAGAGAGAGGAGGTGCGGAAGTTTAATTATCACGAAAGGATTGTTAGTGGTGTCAAAGAGTTTTCACTTGAACCTGTTTGTTTCGTAAAACTACAATACTTTATCTGAATAGAATTACAAGTGTTTTCAATAACGACTGTGGGGTGTACTAACGAATTAATGAGACTAAGTCAATACTCGTTTTGTTTTACGTCTTTTCTATAGAGTGAACGAGAGGACGGGTCTTTGGTGTAGGGTATTAATTTAACCCTCTACCACCCTATGGAGGAGTTTGTTACGTTCGTTCACCACCTTGACGAAGAAGGACGAGTAATCCACACCCAATGTCAACTTAGTATTGATGATTCCCTAGGACGTCCGCCATTACTCATCTAGTAGAGTCTGGTTCGAACGACCTACTCTGTCCGTGTCGTGAGGCCCTTCCTTCAGACCTTATTACTTGTGACCTCAGAGTCTAGGTTCCTCTTCGACGATCACGTGTTTTGGGTGGGTCCCGATCTGTCTCCTAGAACACATGTCTCCTTTGAACACCCTTTTATTTTGCTGAGTGACCGGTTTCGATCTTATTCAAGTTCTGACAGTCTATTTCACACACGTCCATCCGTCTCTGTATCACGGAAAAGAGGGTCTCTCCGAACAGGGATGTAGATTAGTAGATGTAAATGTAAAGTAAAGAGTCTCTCTGTCCAGTACGGGGTGGAAGTAGTTCACCAGAGTAGCAGTAGTGTACCTGTCTACGATAGTCCCAAGACAGGCATATGGAGGTCGAGACTGGTAAAGTCGTTTGGTCCGACTGACGGTTGTCAGTTGTGGACTTAGTGACGGACTCATGGAGGAGATGGACGGTTTCTGGTGACACGGACACGTGTACCGTCCGACATTTGCGGTTCCTTAAGTCCGGGTAATCTGGACGGGAGTTGATTACTGACCGACCTCAACTACTCGTTTGTGGGGTCGAGGGAATAGAGAGTCTACCCTATTGAGACTCCAGGTACAAGATGTGACGGACAGTCTTGAGGATTCGGAAGAGTGTGAGGTTAAGGGGTGGGTGAATAACCGAAAGATGGAAGAGAGAGGATAAAGAAGTGAGACGATGGTCCCGAGGAACCCTTATCGAAGATGGAGTCGATGAATTTGTCATCTTAGGTAGAGTCCAAACTAAGAGATCCTTAAGTTTATTTTAGTGGTAGGAGTAGTCGTAGAAATAGGAGGAGGAGGAAGTGTAGTAGAGGTAGGGGAAGGAGTAGTAGTACTGCTGTCGTTGTTATGAATGGTGAGTAACGTAAGGAAGACATTCCTAAACTCCAAAAATCCGTAATAAGATAATTTTAAAATTAAAAGTGTTCTCCGTCCGTAAGACGAATATAAAATGTCAACTACTTCTCTCTATACCCCCTTAATTTATTCAGACTCTAGATATGCTGATTCAATCATTCACTTCCTATCTTCAGTTCTATATAAACTAAGATTTGGGTAAGACGAGTAAGATAACATGATACGATGGTGGGTATTTTTGATTTTAATTTTACTGAATTTTTGTTTTCGGTGTACGACTCGAGAAGAGATAGAAGATTTTGATATAGTCTTCCTTTATTAAAATAAAGTGATGAATGTTTATTTACAGTTCTTACGTAAATTGGATTATTATGAAAGTTTTTCTCAATAATCTACTTATCATAAGATTAAGTAGATCTTATAAGGAGGTAATTTACAAAGCAACACAGAGGAAAAACGGTGACGTCGTAAAATATTCTCGTACTCCGGAGAAGTTCACGTCCCTGATTCGGAATAAATACAAACGTAAGGGTCTTCGGTCGGATTATCCGTAAGTGACTTATAATCTACTTGACTGACTGGACTCAAGATCATTTAAAATTACTATACCTTTACAAACTCGCTTTTTGACTAAAGTGATTCTGAGTTGAAGTAACGTCTCCTCTAACGATAAGAAACTATTCCTTATCTTTAAAATGTTTTATTCCTCTTCACTCCAGATACCAGAGAGGTCACCACCATAAATGTCTCTTACTAGACGTAAAGTTTCTAAAGACTATTACATTACGTTTACTATGAAATTATTTTATTAATTTATAAAACTTTTTGCGATTTAAGTTAAATCTCATTACACCCTTTTTAAGACCTAAAATCTTAGGATTTTTGGTGAAGTAAAGTGACCTCTATTGGATTGACCACCACCCAAAAGAAAAGGTTACCGAAGGGACTATCGAGTCAACCATTTCTTAGGTGAATGTTACTCCCTCTGGACCCAAGCATGTGAGCCATCCCTTCTAGGGGACCTCTTACCTTGTCGATGGGTGAGGTCATAAAACTGGACCTCTTAAAGTCCCTGAAATATCAGGTACCCCAGTGTTTCTCAATCTGTACTGACTCGTTTAAAGTAAAAGTGAGAAGAAAAGATTTTCCCTCCTTTGTCGAAATATCAGTTTGAGACGGGTGACTATTAGGTCTGCAATGGTAATTGTTGTAAGTAACAAATTAGTTTTTCATCTGATGACGAATCCTGACCTTCAAACTCGGTAACGGAAGTTGTAGAACGGTAAAGTTTATAAATGTTATTTCAATGAAACTTATCACGGTGTTGAACGATAAATATTAGTTTCTTGCGTACACACGTACACACACACACAAGATCAGTGATTCAACACAGGTTGAGAAAACGGTAGGGTACCTGATATCGGACCATCCGAGGTGACAGGTACTCTAAAGGGTCTGTTCTTATGACCTCACCTAACGGTAAAGGAAAAGGTCCCCTAGAAGACTGAGTCCCTAACTTGGGTACAGAGGACGTAACCGTCCTTCCAAGAAATGGTGACTCGGTGGAACCTTCAGGTATTAACGTCTAATCTTCAAAGATTTACATCCCTTCTTGTTCAGACTCTCTGTTTGTTTGACGGACAATTTAACCTGGTTATATGGTTAATGAATGCTTTTTTATATACGTAAGTTGTAAATTTAGGATTTAAGGAAGTGGAACGTTTCATATTTCACTTTGATGGTAGTCAGTTTTACTTGAGCATAGGGTGTATACGTCATATTTTATAGACCTTAAATACATCGGGTCCCTTGTGATAAACTCTGTATAACCAGTATACTTTTGTCTATATCCTTTCTCCTTCTTTTACTTGTTTTCTGTCAAAAGATGTCTTATTTTTATAGGATAATAATGTAAAGGTTTAGTGAGAAAAAAATTACATTTTTTGAAACTTTTAATTAGGATCTCTCCGTCTAAGTTTTTAAATGGTATTAAGGGACGAAGTAATTAAGTAATACATTTTAAAATGTCGCAAACCAAACTTTTTTTAGAAGGGTTTTCGTGTTTGACATACGTTTAATCTCAGTATAAATCAACGTCTAATAAAAGGGGTTGTAAATTAATGCTTTTACAAGTTAGTATGTCGTTTCAACTTTCGTAACATTTCACTTTAGGGTACATGGATGATGGATCTAAGATGGTAATGGTATATTGACGCGAAGGAGATACTGTACAGGTCCGTAGATATGCATGGAGGTGGGTGAGTCATTGGGTAGGACCTCGTGACGTTTCACTAAAAGTCTTAGTCTTGTTAAGAGGTATTTACAAAGACGTATACGTATACTAATTTATATCAAGTCATAAATGAAAGTAAAATATTTTGAACGTACGTTACTTTTCGTTTTTAACATTGACAAGTAAGAAACTCAAAATTATTTACATATATGAATATTTATAGATTTGGGACGAGTTCTATATCTTGTAACTCAGTGTCTAGTAAAACCTTTCTTTTCTTTATGCACACATTCGAAAGAAAAGAAATTTTTTTAGGTCATATAATTCTTTAAGATTTCATTTTGTTTACTATGGCAAAAAAGGGAATTGCAGCTATTAAAAAAAAAAGTTAAGGTAGTGTCGTTGATTTATTTCTCGTCGTACACTGTACTACGGGTACCTAATTAAACCAAATCTCGTCCCTACGAAACGGTTTACGGTCGTTACGGGTCTGGACGTTCTATTTACATCCTCATTCCACTCTTTTTATGTTTTCCTTCGTCACCTCTGTCGTTAGTTGTGAAATTGTAAATCGAGGTCGGTACAGTCTGGAAGTCTAGTAAGTTTCTTCCGACGTTTATGTCTAAAATTAATGTTATACAACTTAAAGATTTTACAATTGTCAATTACGTCTTAGATTTGTTGGTACTACACCAAGTTTAACTCGGACATTCAAGAGGGGAGGGGTCAACGAACCTCAAAGCATAATAAAGTACTGAACATCAAGGGACATCATTATATGTAAATAATACTAGTCGAGCAAGAAACTCATTTGTTCACTCAGAGTCTTAGTTCTAAAATTCCTAGATAAATCGTTACTAAAAAATTTTTTAAATTCTACACTCGTCACTCTACGTAGTGTAGGATAATATTCTCTATACTCGTAGTTCTCTTTGGTCTTCGTTTATCATTATGTCAGTCAAAGAAAGTGAGGTCCTTTGTATTAGTAGGAAGTCATAGGTGTTCCTTGACCAAGGTCCTAGGTGGAGACTCCTATGGTTTTAGGTTCCTAAGAGTTCAGAGTATCACCGGGAGGTATAGACGTACAAGGTGTAGGTTCTTATTTGACCGATTTTTATATAAATAAAATTTTTTACACCTGAACAAGTCAAGTTTAGACACAACTAGTTCCCGGTTTACATATAGGTATATGTGAGGATATTTTACCCAGACTATTATATATATATATTACTACACATGTATATATATAATACCACACACACACATATATATATACATATACATAGAGGAGTGTATTTTATATATACTTCATATAGGTTTGACTCTCTTGTTAGGTAATAAACCCTAAATGTCCATACTTTGAAATCGTTCCTAAATGGTGTTGAAATATAAATCTCTCCAGTTAAGATATTAATTCTATATTGTACTACATGTTACAAACTCATGTGAAACCACCCCTTACCCAGGAGGGATGATTGTCTTAAGTATTCACGACGTGTTACGTTGTACCTTGTCCTTCCTCGAAGAATATGCCGACCGTCTAGTAATAGTGTATTCTTTCACTTCAGATCTACTTCGTATTTTTTACACTCGAATAATATCTCACAAGTCTCTAAAACAGACTAAAAGAAAGGAACTCGGGGAGACTTCTCTCTCATCCCGACCCTTTCAATTTCTTGGATAGAGAACGATTGGGAAGTTCCCCGACTACACTCCACCATGATTACGTGGAACTGTATCCTAGAAGAACGAGTCCTCAAGTTTGGTCCCTAATACTGTAGTGGACTGGTTCGTTGTAGAGACAGAAAACAATGGGTAGTACGGTCAAAGTCTTTTCAGTCAGTCATATTGTAAAGTTAGTACTTGACCGTCTTAGACGAAAAAAATGTGGACAGTTGTGACTTCCATTAACACGAGGGTCCCGGTAGGGTGACTTTCTTTATATACCTTTAATCTTTATATGGTGTAAAAGTCCTTTGACGGTCAAAGACCCACGGAAACACTTGAGGGGAAGAAAAGGCAAATTATATTTTTATCTTTCCCTTCCCGTCTCTTTCCCCTCCAATCTTCGTGTGTCATTTTATACAAGTCGACAGATATAATAGTGTAGCTTCGAAGGTGACGAAGAACGGAGCTGTATTTGTGAAGTATCAGAGGTTAATATAATTGACGAGTACACCATTTTGTGGTAGACCCACTATTTGTATTGGTTCAAGAATCTGTTGTGTTTGAACTTTTACAGGAGATACATTTGTTCCCGTTATACTTCTATGGCAGGGTAGTAAAAGGACCAAAGTCTTAAAAACAACGATAAACAACAAGTCGACACTTCAGCACAGACTGAGAAACGCTGGGCGGTCCGAAGGGTCAGGAAGTGATCGAGGGTCTCAAACGAGTTTGAGTACAGGTAAATCTTAAAATAAAACTTATTTAACCCTGAGAAAACCTTCAGATGTGAGTTGAGTCTATTTATAATTCTGATACTGAGACAATCATTAATTCTCATGATTGCACTGTTGAACAAGAAATTTTACATACACTTCTATGTCATAAGGTCTATTGAGTTAGACTTGGTATTAATAGACACTCAATAGTTTTCGATGTTCCTGGAAATTTTCTTAACATTCTGTCAAAGGGCTGCTACTTTCTCGTTCTGCAAGTGCACACTTCGTCCAAGGATTGTAGGTCTTCGACCGTTACCGTCGGAAATACAGATTAGGAAGCAGGGTCGGGTGGAGGTGAGGTAATTGGTCGTCCTTGTACGTTCAGTGTAGAATGGGTTTGAATGTCAGAGACGTAAACTCCTGTTTCGTTCTGTTTTCCAGGGTTAGAGAGCTTTTCTTTCGCTTCGTTGGATTGTTGTAAGGTCGTCGCAACAAAAAGTCAAAAGTTCCGAACATTCTTATTAAATACCATGTGTCCGGTTTACATAAAATAATTAAGAGAAATTTCAATTATGATCCCTTTTAATCTATATTGAGGAAATAAGACTACTTCGTAAAAGATTTTATAGAGTCACTACACTCACGACTATATGGGCAGACACGTTTTTGTCCGGGTCAAAACTTCTCGTGGGTGACGATGAGTGAGTCCCGAAAATGTGACGGGAGGAAGGGATTTACACACTAGTTTAGTAAAAGTATGTTCAATGAGGGAGTGAGGGAGGATGTGAGAGAAGAAGGTAGTGGTCGGGTGGAGGAGGTCCGGGGACCCATTCGTTCTCAGTTCCTTCTTACCTCCCTCTCCTCTAAACAATACAAAACACAGACTAATGGATTTAAACCAGTCCATTCGATTTTCTTGCCTCTTCCGTTACCGTTGGGTGAGGTCATGAGAACGGACCGTTTAGGGTACCTGCCTCCCCCGACCACCCGACGTCAGGTGCCCCAGCGATCCTCATCCTGTGTTGACTCGCTGAAGTGAAAGTGAAAAGTAAAAGTACGTAACCTCTTCCTTTACCGTTGGGTGAGGTCACAAGAACGGACCTCTTAGGGTCCCTGCCCCCTCGGACCACCCGACGGTAGGTACCCCATCTTGTCTCAGCCTGTGTTGACTTCGCTAAATCGTCGTCGTCGTTCGATTTTCTTCACAGTGGGACGTACACACCCATGAGACGAGACGTCTTTTAGCAATACAGGGGAGGAGGAGGGATCCACTTTGTCTTGTCACCTTTAAACCGTCCCTTTTACACAAACCGAGTTTTATGATGTGTTTACCTTGTCCTTCAAGACCCGTAATCCCTAGGTCGTCACTTTGTTCTGTGTGGCTCAGGGTCGAGTGTGTCTTGAAGGTGAACCTCCCTCCGACTCCAGTCCCTCCGTCTCTTGTTTGCACACCTGAGTCTCCATGTACTCTATTAAAAGTCTGACACTATGTACGTTACTTCTTTTCACTCCTCCAATGTCTACCTCTACGGATCCCTCCCTCCCCCGACCAGTCGTCTCCCTCATGGAAGACTCGACTGTCGACCTGCTGTCGTCCCGGTCGATCCACTCCCGCGTCGTCCCTTCCCTTAGGACCGTCCCCGTCGCCCCTCCCTTGTGACCGTAGGACTCCTCCCTCCGTCGAGGGCCACTCGGACCTGGTCCTTCGCCCGGTCACGCGTACCTCGACTCGCTCCACGTCCGTGTCACCATCCTCCGCTCCCGACCCCCCGTCCGTCCTCGTCAGAGTCTCCGTCGACTCGACCTAGCCGTCGTACCCGAAACGTGCGTCACGACACCCTGGGGTAAACTCCCAAATCCGTCCCCACCATCACAATAGACTAAACACACAAAATTTATAACGAAACCGACGGCGTACCTCTTACCAGTTAAGACTCCGGTAAACTGTGTCTACGGGTCTCTAGACTCGAGGTGAACATGTATAGGAATTAGACGAGTAATTTTATGGGAAAGACCCCCCACTGAGTGAGAGGAACGGGAGTGGGAACAAAGGATCCTTATAGTTTATTTGATGGTATAGGACTCTCAGGGAACCTAATATTCTGGTTTGGTCAGTTAGGATTTCCTTTGGTTTGGACTTATAGGTGACCTTCCTGACTACGACTTCGACTTTGAGGTTATGAAACCGGTGGACTACGCTTCTTGGCTGAGTAACCTTTTATGGGACTACGACCCTTTCAAACTTCCGTCCTCCTCTTCCCCTACTGTCTCCTGCTTTACCAACCGTAGTGACTAAGTTTCCTGTACTTAAACTCGTTCGAGGTTCTCTACCACTTCTTGTCCTTTCGGACTGTACGACGTCAGGTACTCCATCGTTTCTTAGCCCGTACCGACCCACCGATTTGTTGTTGACATAAGTTCAATAACAGAGTCCAACATAAAAACCTTCTTAGGTTTGATCCTATGGTGTATTTAGTGGAGATTTGTAGAGTCATAAGTGTACTCGAGGGAAGGTGTCCCGTCGTCTTAAAGGGTCGGTGAAAGGGTCCTAGTTAGGGCCTCCCTTTCATCTCGCCTGTCTTTTACCCTCCCCCCTCTCTCTTTCGAATAGTGTACGCCCTCCACGAGATTCAGTGTAGTCCCGGTTCTTCTGTGGGTCTGGTACAGACTGGTCTTGGTGTCAGTGTGTCTATCCGTGTAGGTATTCTTCCTACATATTTTACAGACACTATAATTAATATTATACTGAGTTTTTAAACTGTCTTAAGTCAACTTTTGACTTGTGTAACTCTGTCCGTGACCGTACTTCGGGGTTGGATCAGTCTACATGTAGGACTAAACAACGTCTACCCGTGGTTTAGCAAAACGGTTAGACCTACAAGGGTTATTCCAAAGTGTTTGTCTAGACGATAGGTTGTTAGAGGCGGAAGTCAGTTTTCTCCGTGTTTATTTTCTTTACTTTGAATTAAGTGTGTGTGAGTGTGTGTGTGTGTGTGTGTGCGGTTCCAGTTTGGGTCAATGAAATCTAAAATATTCTTCAATTATTATTAAGCTAATAAAACGATGATTTCTTGAAGGTAAATCGGTAAAATATGAATGAATATTTCCGTTAGAAAGGGGTTTTTCTTATTTTATCTATTAATGGTCGAGAAAATGTATACCAGAGATGTAGGGGTTAATAGTATGTGATAGAAATATTATACCGATTATACTTTGATTAAGTTAAGAGAAGACGAGTACAATACGTCAAATGAAGTAAGAAGACATGAGTTTCTTTAGGAGATGAACTCTGTACTTTTAAATTTTTATAACCGGTTTAAGGTTGTTGTAATTACCAATCACTTAAAAATTCCTTTACTTTTGTCCTTGTCTCTTAATAAAATATAATTCGCCCTTAGTGATTTTCAGATATGAGGTATATATGTACAACGACTTTTGATACCTTTTTAAGAGACACTCTCGAGACACTTTGATATCCACTAAAGAGGGTTACTGTTTATCAAATTTTCTAAAATGAAGATTCTAAACGACACGAGGTCGAAAACACAACACTTCGGTACCGTACAAAGAGAGGTTGTTTGTTCTCTTGATAAAGATAGTCTAACTTTGATGAAATATACGAGATTATTCATTTGTGATGAGACATTTGTTTCTTAATGTAATCATGATTATAATGATGAAGGATAGATATTTCTATCCATACTAATTTGTTATTTATTTTTGAGGGTGTTTGCGTTAAGATTTTATGGAAAAATCCTATGTTATACTATTCAAATCGGGGAGTCTGAATTCAGACAACCATATTAAATAAAATCATGACGGTCCAACAAATCACGTTCCTTTCATTCCCAGCACGTTTCAGTGACCGTCGATTCCCTTCTACGACCTCTCTGGAGTAACAGATTAATGAAGAACGACGACGAAGAAGTGATTTATAAGTTCTGAAGCCACTGAAAATTCAGTATTGAAGGATCTATGGATTAGTTTGGTTACGAGTTCAGAAACTGTTCTGTGGAGGATCCATTTCATCCAATGGGAATGTTTCGTACGCACCCACGAGTCAACGATTCGGTATAGACTTATAAAAACGTTGGGGTTCCTGACATCGGGTGGTCCGAGGATACAGGTACCCTGAGAAGACCGTATGACCTCACCCTTAAAAGGTCTGCGTCCTTAACTTAGGTACAAGGGGTGTCGAGGACGTAACTGTCTCGTCTAAGAAATAGTGACGTGGTGAACCCTTCGGGTGGAATTATTTCTATGGATTAAGTCCTCTTCCGTCACCGTGGGGTGAGGTCATGAGAACGGACCTTTTAGGGTACCTGCCTCCTCGGACCATCCGACATCAGATACCCCAGTGATCCTCAACCTGTGCTGGCTCGCTGAAGTAAAAGTGAAAAGTGAAAGTACGTAGCCTCTTCCTTTACCGTTGGGTCAGGTCACAAGAACGGACCTCTTAGGGTCCCTGCCCCCTCGAACCACCCGACGACAAATACCTCAGCGTGTCAGCCTGTGCTGATTTCGGCTGAATCGTCGTCGTCGTCGTTTAGTTCTCATATCACCGAATTAAAATTTAAGTCTTTCCCACGACCTCCAAGAAAATTGGGAGGTTTGCATTACCATGAGACTCTACTTTAGTAAGTGAGAGACAAATGAATAAAGATTGTTTCTGCATAAGCGATCGAGGGTTCCCCCATAGTAAGGTAAAAACCTACCAAAACTAACAATTTTTCGAGAAAGATTATTATTCAGTTTTGAGAGGAGGGACGGAGAAAGTAGATAACCGGGAATAACAAAGAAGTCTCTATTTTCTTGTATATAGAGTAACGAGACAAATCATTGACAGAGTACATAGAGAAAGTTTTAGGAGAGAAGAGAGAGAAGACAATCAATTGAAACCCGGGAACCTCGTACTTATTTAATAAAATTAACAAAACCTGTAACTCCCGGTTCGTGGTTCATCTACGAGTTTTTTACATACGACTTTTTTCTCGTTAGAGGGACAGGAAGATTTTTTATATATACTTCTGTAAGAACTAGTTGTCCTAATGGGTAACCGAGGGTCAGTATACATTATAGGTAATAATTCATATCGTTTAATTAAAAAGATGTAAATATATTTTAAATTACAGCAACCTCTTTTTATCCTCTTACCTATTTTGTTTTCACTCTTATATGGTATACAAATTTTAACTTGTAGTCTTATGGATGTTAAAAATTTTAAATGGTATAAACTTTGTTTTGAATTCGGTCTCTTATTTTTAAGTTGATGTTCTGGAACTTTTGTGAGAGTTAAAGGGTGTACTAGAAATAGTGAATCAAGGAGAAACGAATCTTGGGTTAAACTTCTCCTACTTTGATCGGAACTCCTATTTCGTTTTTAGATTAAACTGTCACGACAGGAAAGACACGAAACCTGAAACAACCTCGAGGTCAGTTAGGAGTTCTTTGTGTGCATATTAAATATTAAATCCAAAAAATTTTTTCTTGACTTAAAGGACGAAGAAGTTGACCATAAACAACTTTTGTCTACTGTTCTTAACATTTGTCGTTGAGAGAACGTCCCTTTCTAGATTATAGTGTCTATAACTGGTAGTTTAATCATGTACCGTGTAAATTCTTGGAAATTCCATCAACGATGACGAAGTTTGATGTCACATATACACAACTGTGTAACGTGATACAGGTTTGTGTCCATTCTTCTGAGAGTTGAATTTAAGAAATGGAAATGACATCCCGTTCGATACTGAAGATGATCCTGAAGGTTACTTTTACAGACGTTTCTTTCACTTATCAATAAGACCATTTCCTCTATATATCGTCCTACTCTCTCAAAATTTTTGTTATAATAAACTCCAACTTCCATTTTCTCTTAGAGTATTATACTAGTCTACAAATCCTTGTTCCATACTTACGTAAAAAGAAGGAAAAGGTGAGAAAAAGAAAAAGGTTATAGTTTACTAAGTGGTAGACCAGATGGTATTTCGATTTCGATCGTCAGTAAATAAAGGGTATTTAAACACTCTCAGAATTATAAGTTCTTTGATGTCTATATATTAACATTCGGTACACTTACTGATATACAGGAAATATCTAATTTATGTTGAAATGTAAAAAACCAGGGAAGGTGTTCTGTCTTCCAGAACTATGGTGTTCGAGTCGTGTGTGTAGTCATTAGAGACGATGTTTCCGGATTAATGTTATGTAGTTGGTCTAGGCTTGGAAGTTCAGGTGTAGTTATTAAGTCGTAATATACGTCATTTAAATTCGTCTGTACTTCACTAACTGTAAGATTCTTTTATGGTCGCCGTGTATAAACTCGTTGTCCACAAGTCCAGTGATGTGAACGTCGTACATGAGAGAATTAGTTCTCCTTCGTGTAATCTTTTTGTTTTGTTTTGGATGATTACTTTTGGTTGAACAGGTTTATAACTTTCCCATACGTACTGGAGTTAGTGTACCATGTACGTCTATGATTAACAAATATTATGACATTTGTAAAATGTGATTTTAAAAATACTCAATATTCTCCAACAAAAAACGTATTTTGTAGTTTCACTGTGAAGAATCTTAGAGACCTAAAATTTTAGTGATTTAATAATAACAAGAAATCTTATTCAGTCCCAATGGGGGACGACTGTGGCACTATTTCTTGGACGAACGGTGACGTCCTCTGTGTCCTCTGTATCCAAGTCAAGGATTCAACCCTTCGAGACGACCTCTTTCTTTACCGTTGGGTGGGGTCAAAAGAACGGATATTTGAAAATACCCACCCGATGTCAGGTACCCAAGTGTCTCAACCTATGCTGACTCGTTTACTGATACGTACGTACATCCGTGGCTCATCCCAGATTCCCTTACAAGTAAGTTACTTCTTTAATTACCAAGATGTTACTCGTGTTTGACTTTAGTAGTGTAGTTCTTTGTCTTTAATTGACCCTATACAGGTATGCCACTTGTACCTCAGGACTCTCCTTGGAAATCTTTCTTTGGTTCCGTGGCGAAAATATTCCGGTCGGCCTTTTGTCCTTTAGACCCGTCCCTCGACATTGAAAGTTGGTCTGAACTCACCGAGGAGTTGGAGGACGCTTTCTCCACCGGAGGACACCCACCAAGACACAGACCTCGAGTACTGATATCTACTCCGTCCGGTAAATGGAAGAGACTCGGTAAGTCGAGTGGTGGACCGAGACTCCTGGTGTTTACTCTCGTAAACCATTTGATATCCGTTTCATATCCATTGTAGAAGTATTGACCAGGATGGTGACCCGCCCCGCCGCCCGCCTTGTCGACGATATAAGTAAAGATCTGGATAACATTGTTCAATGATATTTGAACCACCCGATTTTGTTATGAAATAGTACAGTGTCAAGACCTCCGTCTGTAGACTTTAGTTCTACGGTCGTCCGGGTACAAAGGGGTACCCGAGGTCCTTTGTTGGAAAGGAACGAAAAGATCCGAAACCACGGAGGTCTGTGAGGAAGTGAACCCCTATGTACTGAGGATAGAGACAGGGGTACAATGTACCAGAAGAAGAGAAACACAGGGACACAGAGTCTAGAGGGAGACTGAAATGTGGGTAGGATTTCGACCCTCTATAGTAGAGAACTAGGCATTAAAATAAACGTTTCTGGGAAAGAGGTTTGTTCAAGTGGGAGTGTCCAAGGTGTCTTGTATGACAAAACTCCCACGTTGTGACTTGGGTGATAGGAAAAGGAAGGGAAGACGAGGATACAAGAGACAAGGATTTGATGTTTACCTTGTACTTTACTAAAGGTCTCGAAAGTAAATCAAAACCGATTGACCAAACATAAAGTCCCTTCTATTTTTACCTTTTATTGTTTTTACGACACCTTTTTTATGGAACAGTTCGTTCATATGTGTCACTAATAATACAATAATAGTTGATGGAAAACGATGACCCTACGTGTTCAAACAAGGAGATCTTACACTATAGACATCCTCAATTCACTACGTATCGGACGACTAAACTTCTCGTTAAGAGAATGCAAAATCTAAATTATTAACGGTAAGACAATACATACCGTATTTACTCTTTTAATTTCTGTGTGAATTTTTAACTTCTATTTAACGTAAAGTCTTGAGAATTAGTCGAACCTTCAAACCTTCCTATAGTCGTAAATTTGGTCACGACATTGTAGTTTTACATGAGTCGATTGTTAATCTCGATTATAAGAATTACATTCCAAAGTTGAGAATTCGACAAGATTCATTCGTAGTTTTGTTTAAGACGTCCACTCTTGTAGATAAAAACCTCGATAATTTTAGTCGTCTTATAAACTTACATTCGTCCCACGTCCCTTTGTCGAGTGATATTGTGTACCTATTTAGTGTGCCAAAATCTTTACTAAGGAAAACTCTCGATTCATTTTTTGTACCCTTTACCGACGAGGACAGATTGTTTTGTTAAAGGTCATCAAAACGTACGAAAGACTATAAAGACGAGAACTAGGAGAAATACCTGTATTTCCTTACACCGTCGACGACAGGCAGGAGTCGGGTGTAGAGATCTCGAAGTAGAGAAGGGACCCTACGGATTAAAGGTCCTAGATGGAGAGCTGGACTCTCGAAGGGGTGTTCGACGTTTTTCAGTGTAGTGTTCCCCGGACCCCTACAAGTGTGTTAGAGGACTTAAAGAGTTACCTACTGACTGTCTCTAACCCAATGTTTATGGGGTCGAAGGAATGAGGAATACGGTATGGGTATCAGATTTAGTAAAAGGTCTGACGGGGATACCGAAGACAGTGGGTGTCAGTATTGACAAAACTATTATACGGGGAACTCCAATAATCCTATTACATAGGCCAGGGTAGTGAAGTACCGTTCATCTACCATTTTGTTACCTTTGTCACTGTCTGAAATAAAAGAACCTGAGGTTTTAGTGACATCTACCACTGACGTCGGTACCATAATTTTCTACGATACTTCTACGATTTTCTACGATTCTTCTTTTCGATACTGGTTGGATCTGTCGTATAAGTTTTAGTCTCTGTAATAAAACGACGGTTTCCAGGTAGGTCAGTTTCGATACCAAAAAGGTCATCAGTACATTCCTACACTCTCAACCTGATATTTCTTTAGACTCGAGGTTTCATAACTACGAAAACTTGACACCACAACCTCTTCTGAGAACTCTCAGGGAACCTGACGTTCCTATAGTTTGGTCAGTTAGGATTTCCTTTAGTAGGGACTTATAAATAGTCTTCCTGACTACGACTTCGACTTTGAGGTTATGAAACCGGTGGACTACACTTCTTGACTGAGTGACCTTTTCTGGGACTAAGACCTCTTTTGACTTCCGTCCCCCTCTTCCCCTGTTTTTTCCCACTCTACCAATCTACCGTAGTGGTTGAGTTACCTGTACTCAAACTCGTTCGAGACCCTCAACTACTACCTACCCCTCCGGACCGTACAACATCAGGTACCCCAATGTTTCTCAGTCTGTACTGACTCGCTGACTTGACTGACTATCCAGGGAAATCCGACGGAAGGGAAAGGACTTAGAGACCCAGTCCAAGATAATCAGTTACCTGTACTCTAACTCATTTGAGGCCCTCTACTACTTCCTATCCCTTCGGACCACACGACGTCAGGTGTGTCAGTGTTTGTGAGTATGTGTTGCCTAGCTGACTTCTTCTTGTTGTTGGTGGAAGTTTTGTTTGATGCATGTAAGTTTGGACAGACCCTCAGACGAATACTCGGTTAGGTGGGTTTTTGTCCCTTGTTCCTTGTAATGATGGAAAGTTTTTATTTTATTTTTGGAGAAACGAAATTTTACTGGAGTTTTCACTTAGAAAGATTTTGGTGACGGTGTACCATATATACCTGCATGGTTGTAACTTTTACTATTGAGTATTAACATCTCAGGACACCGTCCGTCACGAGTAATTACTTTTCCGTTCAGGGTTGGACAAGAAGAAAGTGGTCTAAGGGTTAAAGTAAGTTCGTGACTTACGGATATACGGAGATCCAGTAGGTTGAGGAGGTGTCCAGGTCCCTCGTTTGGTCAATTACAATGGTTAGTACAAGGAAAGTAAAGGTAAGAGAGTCTGACGAATCCATACCTGTCCTCTACATGAAGACCGACTATCCTGGACTTGTCATTTTCAAATTACCCTTCGAAGGTTCTTAAAAATAGAGTTAGAAATTTTTCCTATGTCTCTCCTCAGTAAGAGAGGGGATCGGACATTTATAACACATTCCTCAACCATTTCTTCAATCTCATCGATATAGTGTTCGTACTTGACTGGTCGGACTTCTGTTTTCTGTTGTCCGATTCCCACCGACCCGTCGTTCTACTTTCATTTCAACCTAAAAAATTATAGAAGGTTGTTAACTTAACTGATTAGGACCTTGTCAGTATAGAGACCTGAACCCTACACTTTATTATTTAGAGGAAAACAAGTTAGAGAACTAGAAGACAATTAATGTCGGATTTTGATTATTTTCACACAAAAAAAAGTAATACGTTTTACGAAAGTGTATCTCATGGAGTGGGAAGATCAATTCCCGTTGGATAATGAAGGATATGTCTAGAGAGACGGTGTTTACGTAAATTACGAGAAAGGACTCTTCAGTGACTTTTACCCTTGACTTATTTATATTAACCAATGTTGATAATATGTACTGTCTTTTTCTATCTCCTCCCTTTTAATTGTTTTTGGGTCCTCTATTAGACACGAGGTCAATGACAATATATTCTAGGTAAGAGTATGTGGAGGGAGTCTCCAACCACATCCTCAGTTTACTCTGCTATGTGTGTGTCCAAAATGGTTCTCGAACAATCTAAAGAAACATTGACGACTAATCAGGAACGATGACCTAGTCTCTTCTCCCGAGTTAGTCGAAATTCATTACTAGTTGTAGACAAAACACCCGTTATCTTTTTAGTTGACTGAGAACTTTATTAGGTGTTCGTTTCACTTCCCCACAACCTTACTTTTTTTTTTTTTCCATAAAGTCCCTCTTCTTCGTCACATTGTTTCCGTTTACCCATTCTTTCGTGTCCTACACTCCCTCTTCGATGATCGTTCAACTCCGATGTCTTTAATGATCCGACTGACCACTTGTTTCTCCGATTTTTACGTCTACCCCGATCTAATACTTGAAACATCAGGTACAGTTCTTAATGTCTGAAATAAGACTCCCTGTTAGCTCAAATAATTTCCAGTCTAACATAGAATGTAATTCTGACTTATTCTAATATATTTTACAAGTAAGTATAGTATGACTACCGATAACTCCTACCTTAACTCTTTCCGTCCCGATTTCCCTTCGAGTGGTGAAAAGGGGTTTTAGTTTAGGAAAGACACGTTTGGTCCGACGAACAAAGTGAGTCAGAAGGATTTCTGTGAAAAATTAGTCGGGAAAAAGGACTTATATTACTACCCTATTAACGGGACATTCACCTGTACCTTTTATTATGGTTTAAATCCCCGTGAGTAAATAAAGTCTTGTCTCACAGTAGTTTGGAGTGTTTGAGTCGACTTGGTGTACACTTGTGTAATCCTGTCAGACCCTACACAGATTGTCTAGTAATTCTTAACGAAAAAGTTTTGTACATGATAAAGAATCGATAAAATTACTTTTAGTGCCTTTTACTTTGACGACTTTGTACTAAAGTGTTACGTGTCACACTCAGTAACAGGGATCTCTAAAGAAAGATATCTTTACCGTACAATCGTATAAAAGGATATTACAATTACATTAGGTAACTACATATAAAATAAACACCAAAAGTCCAACAAGAGATCTTCGGAAAAAAAAAAAATTACGGATACGTTAGTCTGAACCAAAATTCGTATAAAACCTTTTGATCGACTACATTCAACAGTTACATACACTTTCCTACTCGACTTTTAACATTATACTTTTCTTTATATTTAGTCTGAACTTTCTGAAGAACAGATAATTCTCTTTTAAAGTCGGGTTTTGTAAGTCCTATCAACTGTCAAATTAAATTTTGTATATCCGTTCTGTTCTACCGACGGAACTAAATGATTACGAAAAAAAAAATTGATTTTTTTTTTTTCAGATTCGCACTTACTCGTTTTACATGTACTTTAAGACTTTCTGTTGTGACTTAGAAGTATTTCAGTCATACGAGAGTTTTATCAATATAGAAGACGTTACAGTCTAAAACACAGTAAAAATAGGTAGGATAAAATTGACTATTCATTTTTCTTTCTATTGCTCTTTCCCTTGGTCCTAAATCACTGTCCACTTTTTTACATAAAAGATACGTTAAATTCAAGATTTTCTCAGTGCTGTCTCAACTCCCTTTGTGTTTTTTGTGACTAAAGTGTCAGTAAGACCACTGAAAGTAACGTGGACATATCATGAGATTCGAGACGTTCTATAGACTAATGTTGGTAGTACCGTCCTCTTTACGATGAAGAACTAGCAAGCAAACAAACAAAAATCTTGGTCGTAGGATTGAAGTCAGAATCAGTGGTGGAACATGAATCTTTAGTTAAAACACCATTTAAAAAGAGGGTAGGAGGAATTCGGGGATGTTTGGAGTTTCTAGTACTAGTATTCTTCCCGTCTAAATAAATCGGATCCTTAGTTGTAACCTCTTCCGTTACCGTGGGGTGAGGTCATGAGAACGGACCTTTTAGGGTACCTGCCTCCTCAGACTACCCGACGTTAACTACCCCAGCGATTCTCAGTCTGTGTTGACTCGCTGAAGTGAAAGTGAAAAGTGAAGGTACGTCACCTCTTCCTTTACCGTTGGAGTGAGGTCACAAGAACGGACCTCTCAGGGTCCCTGCCCCCTCGGACCACCCGACGGTAGAGACCCCAGGTTGTCTCAGCCTATGTTGATTTCACTGAATCGTCGTCGTCGTCGTCATTAGTTGTACCTAAGTTGTAGAAAGACAATCTAGGTGACTTACCTTCGGTCGTCCTTGTCCTCCTCTTGTAATGTCCGTTGAACTTTAATTACACTGATATACCAAATAAACTGTAGAAATAAATAGTGTGAGATCTGTACGTATACTAGCTTTTTCAATAAACTTCACGAAATTCTAGGTTGACAGGATTAATTATACGGATTTACAATAATTTTTACGTCTTATCACATACCGTGGAGAGATTTTAACAAATATCGGATTTTTTTCCGTGTCGTTATTACATTTTATACCGGTCCATGTTCGTTGGTATACCGTGACTTCTTTCAACAGTTAACGTGTCTGACTGTTCGAACCTGGACTTAGAATTGAAGCAGTAAATACATAGAAAGTCGGGGAGTGAGAAGGAGAGACACTGAGTGGAAGGAGTAAAGATTGTACTTTTATTACGAACTTAATGTCATTTAAATACTTCTTATTACTATTACATAACTTATCACGTCATGGACGATTTACCACCCATGAATTATTTGTAATTACTAGTAGTAATAGTAACGACGAAAGTTGTAGACTCTTGCCTTACACAAGTTTACTGTTAGTCGTTTTTCACAAAGTCAAGTCAAGTCAAGTCAAGTCAGCGAGTCAACATAGGCTGAGAAACACTGGGGTACTTAGCGTCGTGCGGTCCGGAGGGATAGGTAGTGGTTGAGGACCTCAAGTGAGTTTGAGTACAGGTAGCTCAGGCACTACGGTAGGTCGGTAGAGTAGCAGACAACAGGGGAAGAGGAGGACGGGGGTTAGGGATGGTCGTAGTCTCAGAAAAGGTGACTTAGTTGAGAAGCGTAATCCACCGGTTTCATGACCTCAAAGTCGAAATCGTAGTAAGAAAGGTTTCTTTAGGGTCCCAACTAGAGGAAGTCTTACCTGACCAACCTAGAGGAACGTCAGGTTCCCTGAGAGTTCTCAGGAGAGGTTCTGGTGTCGAGTTTTCGTAGTTAAGAAACCGGGAGTCGAAAGAAGTGTCAGGTTGAGAGTGTAGGTATGTACTGGTGACCTTTTTGGTATCGGAAATGATCTGCCTGGAAACAACCGTTTTATTACAGAGACGAAAAGTTATACGATAGATCCAACCAGTATTGAAAGGAAGGTTCCTCATTCGTAGAAAATTAAAGTACCGACGTTAGTGGTAGACGTCACTAAAACCTCGGGTTTTTCTATTTCAGACTGTGACAAAGGTGACAAAGGGGTAGATAAAAGGTACTTCATTACTCTGGTCTACGGTACTAGAAGTAAAAGACTTACAACTCGAAATTCGGTTGAACAAGTGAGAGGAGAAAGTGAAAGTAGTTCTCAGAAAAATCAAGGAGAAGTGAAAGACGGTATTCCCACCACAGTAGACGTATAGACTCCACTAACTATAAAGAGGACCGTTAGAACTAAGGTCGAACACGAAGAAGGTCGGGTCGCAAAGAGTACTACATGAGACGTATCTTCAATTTATTTGTCCCACTGTCATATGTCGGAACTGTATGAGAAAAAGGATAAACCTTGGTCAGACAACAAGGTACAGGTCAAGATTGACAACGAAGGACTACACGTATGTCTAAAGAGTTCTCCGTCCAGTCCACTAGACCATAAGGGTAGAGAACTTCTTAAAAGGTGTTAACTAACACTAGGTGTGTCAGTTTCCGAAACCGTATCGGTTATTTCGTCTTTATCTACAAAAAGACCTTGAGAGAACGAAAAAGGTACTAGGTCGCCTACGACCGTTGAACAGGAGACGAAGGAGACGGAAAAGATTTTGGTCGAACTTGTACTAAGTGCATAACGACTTCGGACCGAACCTATTAAAACTCGTCATGAAATGATCGCACATGCTACTTACGTTAACACACCATCAAACTCGTAAGAAACCGTAACGGAAAGAAACCCTAACGTTACTTTGAACTGGAAAAGGTCAGGACACCGGTGACGACTCAAAAGGTTTAAACGACCGTATAACTCACGTTGTGAAAGTGTCGTAGTAGAAACTGTCTGGATTAATATTTGTCTGATATAAGGACTGAACTATCTGTACTCAAACTCGTTCGAGGTCCTCAACAACTACCTGTTTCTTCAGACCGTACGACGTCAGGTACTCCACTGTTTCTCAACCTGAGTTGATTCGTTGACTTACCTTGACTTGACTATAAGGGTTTCAAGTAGATTCGTTAGAACCTCTCGATTGACGTCCGAAAAGATATCTTTATAATACTATCAACCACTTATGCAACTGTTTATTCTTGTACCACAAATAAATTTGTAGTCATACGTTTACGTTCAACGAGTCAGTACAGACTGAGAAACGTTGGGGTACCTGACACATCAAGTGCCTTAAGAGGTCCGGTCTTATGACTTCACCCATCGGAAGGGGAAGAGGTCCCCTAGAAGGGTTGAGTCCCTAGCTTGGGACCAGAGGGCGAAACGTCCACCTAAGAAATGGTCGACTCGGTGTTCCCTTCGGGTTTGTGGTCATATGAGTTTGTGGTCATATGCGTTTCTGATAATCACAAACATAAACTTTGGGTTTACCGGTCAATATCTTTAGTTAAATTTTAAAATTTAACCCCATGGTTCTGGTGTACAAGAGATGGACGTAAGAACTATTCTTTCCTTCTTTAGTCCTAAAAGGGTTGACGAGTTTGAAAGTAGGTATTTTTCTACTCTTGTCCTAACAGGTTCGACGTTCGAAAGTGGGGATACTCTCACTCCCCCAAGAACGTTCTACTTTTCTTAACTCTTTCTCTCTTACTCAATGCCCTTCTTCGTCCTGTCCCAGAGACAATACGCTTCGTCATGAGTCGAGAGTCCTAGTCCTCCTTCCCGACCCCTTCGATTCCTTTTTCAGTTCCTGAACTCCTTGTAGTTGCTTCCACTACTTCATTCTCGTTTTTCTTCATAAGACTAGTACGGGACGAAAAGGGGAAATGACCTTAGGAACTCCACTAGATTCCTCGTCACTCAGCTTCTGGTTACGGTCGTCTCCTGGTCATGTCTGTGTGTGGATCCATAGTATGTCGGAAGCAAATCGGATAGGAAGGAAGGGGGTAGTGAGGACGGGACTGTGACGATCAGGTGTAAGTCCTGACCCTGTTTTTACTCTTACTTTAAGGTTAAACGATCATTCAAGCTAATCTTTTCTTTTGGAGGTAAATCGGTCAGTCGAAGAAAGACAAGTTCTTCCTTGGGTCTCGTAGAGATCTCGGGAACTGTTTAAAACTCCGATTCGACCTCTTCCACCAATTCTTATACTTGTTAAATTTTCCCACCAACTTAAACCTGGTGTATTAATAAAACATTTACTGGAACCACCCAGTCCTTTTCGCTTGGGAATTCCACTGTCATTGAATCTCTCCTCAAGACTTTCTTAAAATGGTATAAACAACTTTATTTAACCTCTATCCGAAAGACTTGTCTAAAGTCGGTATTGGTCTCGGGACCCAATGCTGAAGACTAGGTTACGTTAATATTTATGGTAAAGAGAGTGAAAATTTCACAGTACAAAATTTATTATTTAATACATTAGTTTAGATCGCTATTGGACATGTTGTATAAGTAGTTGGAATCTCCTGATTCCTATAAAATCTTACTGATTTAATAAACGTAAAATAGTTCTTGTATGGGTCCTAAGAGTAGTGTCTCCGGACACTCTCTCCGAAGTTATTTGGGGATCTCCACATGGGTGGTCAAACTTCTGGGATTGGACAGATATAACCGTCGTACACGACGAAGGGTAGGTATGTTAGGTTGTCGTAGTGACGTATTACTTCACTTTTCTTCATACAGTCTTCCCTATTCGGTAAGGTCACATTTGTTTCTCTTAGAACTGACTTCCTAGAGGGTACCTTATTAATGGAAAGTCTTTTACTCTTGACCGTCATAGATACCTCTCATCTCACTTTCGGTTCTGGACGTGTCTGGTGTTCCTGTCTAATCGTCTCCTCCTGGTACCACTCCACTTTTCTCTTTCGTTTATATTTCCTTAGTACTGATTCCCATGACCCCTGTCCGACTACTAAGAGGGGTAGTTACTCTACTGTAAGTATGTGTCAGAGGGATAAGTAGGTTGCCCGTAAATACTTCACGAGTGGTACACGGTCTACACAACGGTCCATAATTGTTATGTCTCTTTTTATTATATCAGTAGTGACGTTTTTACGAGTGTTAGAAGAAAGATATCCTCTGTTTTGATATCCATGGTCTTATATTTATCTCAAAATGAATTTACAGATAAATTTAAAATGAATTTATTTCATAATTATATTATATAATAATAATTAATTTGTAATAATTATGTCCTTTAAAGAGGAACCTTCCTTTCAATAATGGTTGGATACGTCGTATAATTTTTCGTCTCTGTATTGAAACGGTTGTTTCCAGGTAGATCAGTTCCGATACCAAAAAGGTCACCAGTACATACCTACACTCTCAACCTGACACTTCTTTCTATTCGTGGTTTCTTAACTACGAAAACTTGACACCACAACCTCTTCTGAGAACTCTCAGGGAACCTGACGTTCCTCTAGGTTGGTCAGGTAGGATTTCCTCTAGTGAGGACCCCCAAGAAACCTCCCTGACTACGATTTCGACTTTAAGGTTATGAAACCGGTGGAGTACACTTCTCAACTGAGTGACCTTTTCTGAGGTTACGACCCTCCCTAACCCCCGTCCTCCTCTTCCCCTACTGTGTCCTACTCTACCGATCTGACGTAGTGACTGAGTTACCTGCACTCAAACTCACTTGAGGTCCTCAACCACTACCTGTCCATCCGGACCGCATGTCACTAAGTACCCCGTCGTTTCTCAGCCTGTGCTGACTCACTGACTTGACTTGACTTATGTCCTCTGTCCTTAGTTCTGGTAGGGGTTCTTTTTCTTTACGTTTTTTCGTTTACCCACAGACTCCTCAGGAATGTTTATCGAAACTTTTCTTCCCTTCACTTTTCGGTTCCTCTTTTCCCTTCTATATGGGAGAACTTACGTCTCAAGGTGTCTTATCGTTCCTCTCTATTCTTTGGGAAGGAGTCGCTAGTTACGTTTCTTTATCTCCTTTTTGTTGTCTTACCCTTTCTGATCTCTAGAGTAGTTCTTTTGATGTCTATGGTTCCCTTGTACGTTTATACCCGAGTTATTTCCTGTCTTTACCATCCCTGGGTTGTCTTCGTCTTCAATAATTCTTCTCCACCGTTCTTATGTATCTTCTTGATATGTTTTATCTAGAAGTACTGGGTCTACTAGTGTCACCCCATTAGTGAGTAAATCTCGGTCTGTGAGACTATACTTTCAGTTCACCCGGAATCCTCCGTAGTGATGTCTGTTTCGATCGCATTCACTACCTTAAGGTCAACTCGATAAAGTTTAGGACTTTCTACTACGACACTTTCACGACGTGAGTTATACGGTCGTTTAAACCTTTTGAGTCGTCATCGGTGTCTGGACCTTTTCCAGTCAAAAGTAAGGTTAAGGTTTCTTTCCGTTACGGTTTCTTACTAGTTTGATGACGTGTTAACGTGAGTAGACTGTACGATCATTTTAAGAGGTTCGGTCCGAAGTTATTATGCACTTGGTACTTGAAGGTCTACAAGTTCGACCAAAATCTTTTCCGTCTCCTTGGTCTCTAGTTTAACAGTTGTAGACGACCTAGTACCTTTTAGGTTCTCTCAAGGTCTTTTTGTAGATAAAGAAGAAATAACTGATACGGTTTCGGAAATTGACACACCTAGTGTTATTTGAGACCTTTTAAGACTTTCTCTACCCTTATGGTTTGGTGGACTGGACGGAGAAGTCTTTGGACATACGTCCAGTCCCTCGTTGTCAATCTTGACCTGTACCTTGTTATCTGACCAAGGTTTATCCTTTTCCTCATACGGTTCCAACATATAACAGTGGGACGAATAAATTGAATATAAGTCTCATGTAGTACTCATGTAGTACCCGACCTTCTTCGTGTTCGACCTTAGTTCTAACGGCCCTCTTTTGGAGTCCATAGGGAATACCGTCTTCCACTTCTTCTTAATTTCTCAGAGATCTACTTTCACTTTCTCTTCTCACTTTTTCAACCGAATTTCGAGTTGTAAGTCTTTTGATTCTAGTACCGTAGACCAGAGTAGTGAAGTACCCTTTATCTACCCCTTTGTCACCTTTGTCACCGACTGAAATAAAAAGACCCGAGGTTTTAGTGACATCTACCACTGACGTCGGTACTTTAATTTTCTGTAAATGAGGAACCTTCCTTTCAATACTGGTTGGATCTGTCGTATAACTTTTCGTCTCTGTAATGAAACGGTTGTTTCCAGGTAGATCAGTTCCGATACCAAAAAGGACACCAGTACATACCTACACTCTCAACCTGATATTTCTTTCGACTCACGTCTTCTTAACTACGAGAACTTGACACCACAACCTTTTCTGAGAACTCTCAGGGAACCTGACGTTCCTCTAGGTTGGTCAGGTAGGATATCCTCTAGTCAGGACACACAAGTAACCTTCCTGACTACAACTTCGACTTTGAGGTTATGAAACCGGTGGACTACACTTCTCGACTGAGTGAACTTTTCTGGTACTACGACCCCTTATAACACCCGTCCTCCTCTTCCCCTGTTGTCTCCTATTCTACCAACCTACCGTAGTGGTTGAGTTACCTGTACCCAAACCCTGAGACCCCCAAGCACTACCTGTCCCTCCGGACCGCACGACGCCAAGTACCGAAGTGTTTCTCAGCCTGTGCTGACTCACTGACTTGACATGACTTGACAAATTATATCATAATGATATAGACGGACGTTACGTCCTCTACGTCTTGTGTACCCAAACTAGGGACCCATCCTCTCTGGGGGACCTCCTCCCATACCGCTGGGTGAGGTCATAAGAACGGACCTCTTAAGGTACCTGTCCCTCGTCTTCGGAGTACCCGATGTCAGGTATCCCAGTGTTTCTTATCCTGTACTGACTTCACTGATTCGTGTGTGTAATCATATCCCGGACACGAGTCAGTGGGTCAGTACAGGTTGAGAAAAGTTGGGATACCTGACATCGGGTGGTCCGACGGGACAGGTACCCTAAGAGGGTCGTTCTTATGACCTTACCCGACAGTAAAGGAGGAGGTCGTCTATAGGGACTGGGTCTCGAGTTTGGGAGTAGAAGACACAGAGGACGTAAAGTCCATCTAAGAAATAGTGACTCGGTAGTCCCTTCGGGGTCATATAACGGACCGTATCCCATTTACTTGATATTTACAATGGATAATAATTGTCGAATTAGGAGATAAGGGTAAGTGACTGATGGGGGGGGGGTTTTTCTACTTAAAGGTTTCTTATTTCTGTAACTATTTCGTTGGATTCCAGTCTCTTATCCGTGGGTTCCCGTATTCGAAATCTTTGATATCTTCGAAAAAGAGGTCACGTATAAAATACGTTTAACTCCCACTGTTACTTGAACGAATTCCACTGTTTCGTGTACAAACTTTTCTATGTACCTTCGCTATCATGGTACTCTATTCTTTTCGTATTCGATAAACCGAACCACCCCCCTTTCTCCCTTCATACGTTAGGTGAAAATATTTAGAGACGAAACATCCCGTACTACCTTTAGGAGAAATCCTGGAGGACCTTTAGAAGTCATCTTGGATTTAACGTCACACGCACAAACACTCACACACACCATGAGGACAGGACGAATTCCGACCGGGACCCAACTTCTCCTTTCTATAAAGACCTCCTCTCTTCCCTCTCTCCTCCCTAACTAGTGTTGTTCTAGGTATTTATTTTGTTCTGTTTCGTTTCGTTTTCGTGTAGTAATCTTCACCTTTTATTTCCTTTCCACTTCCGTATTACCCTCGTCTTTTTCCCTCTGATCAGTCGAAATGTACCTCTCCAGTCCTTTCCAATATGTATCATCCATCATAAACTTGATTCAGTGTTTCTTACCCATCAAGTGGTCCCTTCTACCACCCTACTCTCGCTCCTGATTTCCTAGGGGTACGTCTCCACGTAGTTAAGACAGTTTGTTTGAGTAGACCTCTTCAACATCTCTTTCGTTCTATCTTGAGCTTGTTATATCTTAGAACTCGAGAAATATATTCCTATTTTAGGTCGGTTCTTACCGTTTAGTGTCATTTCCTTGAATGAAGAGAACTTAAAAGAAAGCAACAAAAACAACCTAAAGTTTTCTTCCGTCACATATATTTAACTGAAATGTGCGGTGACTGTGGTGGAAAATTTTCTTCAAAGGATCCTGAAGGGACCACGAGGTCCCCAATTCTGAAACGGAAGACTACGTCCCCCACGTCCAAACTATGGACCAACTACTCGATTTTAGGGTATACGGAACCCCGGTTTTTTTTTCGTATTTTGTCTTCGTTATAACATTGTTTAAGTCATTTCTGAAATTTTTATTAAGTGTAAATTTTTCAGGAAATTTTTTAATCTTATTTTATTTTCTTCAGAGGACAAACACATGAAGAAACAATAAGATCCAAGATCGTTGGATGAAAATCTAAGACTAGAGAAGTAAGGGATGTCACAACCTGTGGATTCTCAAAATCCTTATTTGTCTAGTGGTTGGTTACCTTGACAATAAACTAAAGGATTTATACAAGGTAATTTTAGTTACCTAGAACTGAGATCTTTTCCGGAGTAGAGACGGAAGACCATCTTTACCCTTTAAAAGATCTTAATGTTATTTGCAGAAAAACCCATTTTGTAAAATTACTAATTGTTAAGTGTAACGATACGAAAAGAAACGACATGAACCATCCAAATCAGTAAAGAGAATAGAGATCACTGCTTCTAGTTTAATAGAAGACATAGTATAAGTATATAAATTTTAGAGGGATTAAAAGTAAAGGTCACCGACTTATTAAAAAATTGGAGAAGAGTGTATATGTTAAAAGACAAGAAATTAGGAAAGAGACGAAAGCATTAAAGTACTTATCCGGACAGGATAGAACAAGGTGTAACAGTAAGGAATTCTTTCAATAGGATACTTTAGGTCTGGAGTGACATAGACCCGGAGGAGAGAATTGACGTATTAAAGTATACTTAATGGAGGAGACGTCACGACTATACTTGAGAAATCAGAATAGAAGGAGTAAATGACTTACAAAGTGTTCTCATCCTTGATCCGAAATATAAAAATATACATCACGATGAGGTAAGAACTAAAAAAAGAGAGAAAATCTCCCTGTTAAGATATTATAGTTTTGGAAGAGATTGTCTTCTTATTATATTAATATAGTTGTTTGTAGATTTTCCATAAACTATCGTAAGTAATCGGTAAAATTTATTTTAAGGTTGTTTCCCTATTGTCCTAAGTAGAATTTCTGATAAATGGTTTGAAGTTGTCATTTGTGGTTTATGTCCCCTTGTAATTTTAGTAAAAGTAAGTTTATTTCTTTTTTTATCTCTGAGAACGGAGTGGTAATGACATAAAGTTGTAACGGAAACTTCAAGATCGATTACTTTACTCTGTGAGTTTGATTTGTTAATTGTTTTTGTAACCTTTCATTTTTCTGTTTTACAGTAAAGTTTTATCTATTTGTTCTCAATTACTCTATTAAGTTATACTATCGACATAAACTTATTTTTATGTTTTTTTTAGTTGTCATAAAATGATTTCGTTATTTAATAATGACCTATACCCTTTTTATTTATGATAAGTGTTTTCGTTATATTTGATATTTATACATTCTTACTTAAGTATTATTTCAATGTTACGGAAGTGTTTGTTTTGGAATTTTAGTATATTTTTTGTTTCTTAACTTTTTGTGTTACTAATTATGTTTCAGTTACAAAACACCACTGGTACATTTGACCGTTTACCGAAACTGATCTTTCGGTTTTTACAAAAGTTTTTTCTTACGACTTTCTCATGAAGGGAATAGTCCATAAAATTGTCAGGTATTTCTACGGTATTAGTCATGTCGTACCATACCGAAGATCTTCTCTATTTTATAGTTATTTTTTCTTATCTCGTACACAGATCTTCTACGTTGTCCACTGTTTTCAACGTAAAGTTTAGTCACCCTAGCCTGTCAACTACATAATTTACCATGACTGTGAACCGTAAGTACAACCCCCTTTTTTTCAATTTGGGGATAGAACATGTTATATGTTTTATGTATTTCTATATAATTTTTTTTATTTAAAGTTTTTTATTTTATTGTCGTAATCTTTTATAAAATTCTTGTGACTTCCCTCCTTATAAAGAATTCGTTTAATCCTATAAATCTACGGACGAATTTCTCAAACATTTTAAACATGAAGTGAAAGGTGTATATAAAGTGTATCAAAAAGTCTTAGTCAAGATATTAGTTTACTTAAAGTAAATACAAAAAAGTGTTATGAAATTTTATAAAGTGAACTACAAGACATTGTAATTAAGACGTACTATTCGTCGTCCTAAAAGAAAAAGTCGGGTAGATAACTTGAACTATCTTAAAAATAAAAAGAAAATCAAAGTCTTATAAAAACCTGTGAGTCAATAATTCATAGGTAAAAGTTAGAAAAGAAGTCACGTAGGGAAGGAGAAGAACTATTTCAAGAGAAGGTTAAAAAAAAGTAATAAAGGCCAAATTACCATCAGGTGAGAAGACTGTTTAACGACTAGGAGTTGATCTTATAAGCATGTTCTTAACACTTATCGGAAAGAGAGAGAACGGACCTACAAAGAAATAGTTTGTGTGAACGGTCTGTCCAAGGTGCAAAGTCCGTCACCCTTTACGTGGCACCCGTAGTGTCGACGTGGACAAGACCCAAGACGTCGGTCGTAAAGTACCTTTAGCAACTCCCGTAGTAATGTTGGATCCAGAAAACCATCTGAAGAGGTTAAGTGTTTCATACTTTTATGATTTCGTTGAAAGGAGGTTAAGAAGACCCCAGTTGTTCTAACCTTCCGGGGAGGTTCTTACTGTTTGTCGTTCTAAAGAAGTAGATATAACCACTTCCATTGTACTCGACGATAATTTTTTTTTAGTCACCAAATTGTGCTGTCTTAAATTAAAACACGAGTTCGTCAACAGGTTACATTAAGAACAGTTAGATATCGAAAGGAGGTACACCACTATTTCCCTGGGTATGAGGAAGTCAGAACACCGAGACTGTAAAGAATACAGGAGTCTCCGAAGATGTTGGTCGGTCGTCTGTCCTTTTCTATGGTACCTCTTCAGTGTGGACAAAGGACTGTCGGAACCAGATGGGTGTACTAAAAGAAAACGTAAGGTAAGTACTTTTGATATATGTTTCGGGGTGACTCTACGTTCCCTCTGGCCCCTTACAGTAGACCATCTCATCGACGAAGAACCGTTATTAAGAAATAATAAATGCCCTTCGAGTGTAAAGTCACTTGATATAATCTACAGACACAGTATAATAGGATCAAAAGTCTCTCTCAATTCCGAAGAGGAGACGGGGGATTCAAGGAGTGTTATATTACTCCGTTCTTTGAATAAAAAGCATGTCCTTTGCTGTTTTCTCGTTCTTCATTTGTGAAATACTGTTCCTGTTCTCTAAGGAAAATCGTAAATTCTCAATCTACTCTTTCGGTACCTATTCTTCAAAAGTCTTTAATTTTATTTTTACCATATAATAGAATCCCTCTTCAAAAATTCTTTTGTCCCCTCTTCAAATCTTCGTAGTGACTCGATGGTCCCTTCGTTTTCGTAGTGTGACAGTACATTTTTGATCTTGTTACATTTCCTCCGAATATCTCCTTGTAATTCCTTCTATCTCTGACTCTGTGTTTCATTTACTGGTTAGGTGTTCTTTCAGTATTTTTGGGAAACAAGTTTATAATAAAGTAAGTTAATCCTTGTTAGTTTGTATGTTTTAGTTTATGAAAGTTCGTTGATGATAAATCACTCAAAAATTAGTAAACAATGAAGACATCGTTAATAGACGTAAAAGAAATTAGAGGATCTCCTAAAGTAAAATTCCCGAAAGGACCACCGAGTCTCCTATTTCTTAGACGGACGTTACGTCCTCTGGGTAAAATTTCTTCCATATACCCTTTTTTCTGGGGTGAATGTTCAACATCTGAATGGAATTTGAAATTTTAAATAACAGTCACACAGTTCGTGAATCCTCTAAATTGTGTTAATATAAAGGAAGGGAGTTAAACAAATTGAGTTCTTAAGTATCTTTTTGAATACTCTTCATTTTTAAATTTTTTTTTCGTTCTCCATAAAAAAAATCATTGATTAATTATATATGTCATAAATTTAGGATAGTTAATCTTGGACAAATTTGTAAACGGTACGTAGAAGTTTCGTGAGACAGTTTTGTCTGTAAAAGAGTCTCTTAAATACTAAAGTAAAGTATACCACTGACTTTTCAGAGATTCTATTGAAATTTCTTTGTCTTTTTTCCCTTTGGGAACGTTTCCGCCCTGCGAAGAGTAAGTACGGCTTGCTACTTTTCGAATGTCAGTTGTTTATTCTCTGGAGTGTTCCTGGGGTGTGTCGTAAGTAGTGTCGAAGGGAGTGGTCTGGGTCTGGGTGAAGTTTTGGAAGTTTGGCTTTCTTTGGGTCTCTCCCTTCAGACGGTCGCGAAGAGCGGTTCAACCGTGTCGGGATTTCCAAACTTGTCCGAAGAGCTACATATTCTATTTCCGGCCGTAAGCTTCGGACACTTCGGAGGGACCCGTATTACCCTGGACTCCACTTTAAGGTAGTTGACGACGATGAACGTGTGCTTCAGCCCATACGTCTGCCGTGTCGAATCCCAGACCGAGGCACTTCTCCAAACGCTACTTTATTCTGACTTTCTTCAGAATTTCACCCTCTCCCAAAAAGGGGAGTTCTACTAGAAAAAGTTGAAACTGGAGACCGAAGATGCATTACCCTCCGCGTCCTTCCGTTCGACCCAGAGGAGAGTCCCGCTCATGTGAAGGCGAATACTTTCGGGGTTCTTGACCGCGACCCCGACCTTAGGGAGGAGCGGGCGACGAAATAGGTGGTCCTTTGTAGTGAAGGCTCGATGAAAGATCGAAGACCCGTGGATCCAGAGGTAAGTAAAGGTTTACTCATTGGTTAATCTGAAGAGTTGACTGACATCCAAGAGGAATAAGCGCCGAGGTTAGGAAGGATGTGAGCCCTAGGGAGGTGGCGATGGAAAGGGGGGCCGGGGTCGACGCACCAATAGGTGTGTGGTCATAGAAGAAGGAAGTGTCACCCTCGAGGGACTAAGTCTTAAGACACGAGAAAGAGTAGCTAACTGTTTGTGTCTTACAAAGGAATGTGTGACCTTTTGTTTCTTGTCGAGTCAACAATACACTAAAGATGTTTAGTGAGGGTTCCAAGCGGAACGTAAATTAAAGAGAAATTTATATAGGAGGATAACCCTTCCTTTTAGACAGACAAACGAGACCGATTATAGTACCCGGAAGTGTCTAAAGGAAGGGTGACGGAGACATAAAATTCAAGTAAAAATAGATGGGATGAGAACTGGAGGGACCCTTAAGCACGGTCGATCTTGTCTGAAAGACATAGAAATACAGAGTAATTGAGAGGTAGAGTAAGGTTGACTTTAGTAAAAGGAGGGAGGTCTGACATACAGAATTTATTATTGATCCAACTGTCTTTAATTGAGAAATAACTTGTCACATCATATCAAAGTACCTTGTTCAGTCCTATCTCCACGGTACCTTTCGAGACATGTCTTACTTTGAAAAAGTATGGAGTACTAATAATTCTATCATACGGGACCTTTTCTACTAATTTAGTTTGTGCGTTGTTATACATGTTAAAAAAAGTTATAGTCGTAGTACCTCTAGATATTAAAATATTAAATGTACCTCTAAGAATGTGACATTTTATATTTTTTGTCAACCTCTCGGTAACCTCAACCCGAAAAGTGTTTGGTTTGAGTTGTCTGTCATATAAATTTATACAATTCGCACGACGACGATTCAGCGAAGTCAGCACGGGTTGAGACACGCTGAGGTATCTGTCGTCGGGTGATCCGAGAGGGCAGGGACCCTAAGAGATCCGTTCTTGTGACCTCACCCAACGGTAAAGGAAGAGGTTATGTACTTTCACTTTTCACTTTCACTTCAGCAAGTCAGGACAGACTGAGAATCACTGGGGCACCTGACATCGGGTGGTCCGAGGAGGTAGGAACCCTAAAAGGTCCGTTCTCATGACCTCACCCCACGGTAACGGAAGAGGCTACAATTCACACCACACTTCAATTAATAAATTGAATACTCCGTTTTATATAAAGTCTTATAAAGTCTTCTAGAGATTTCGGTAAAAGTCCTAATTTTTTTATAGGTTTTACCGGTACGTATGATCGACCTGTCCCTTAAATAAAAAAAAAGATTTTAATATATATTACATACATATACATGTATACATTTATACGTGTATATACATAAATATGTTAATTTCTTTATATGTATGTTAAAAAGATTAAATTTTTTATTGGGATTAGATATAAGTTCAAGTGAACATAGTTGGAACAGAAGTAGTGATAGCTCAGAAAGGTCTATTGGTTTACGTAGTCGAGATTCCTTTTCGTCAAGTGATTGACAATTCTAAACCGTAAGAAAGTAAGACAGTACGGTTTATAGAGTTTCCTACCACTCCTTGTCTCGTTAGTACATCCAATAGAATTTAATAGACGACTAAATGGTTTTTTGTAAATGGTTGGACGTCAAGACCGTGACCAGGGGGAATGTCAGAATGCTGTCGTAAGTGTGGGACTCAGACAAAAAAGGGTCGTAAACAGTACATTTTGGTCCAATAATTTTCGAGTGAAGAAAGTAAAGTCTCAAAGAGATACTTTGAGTGTATTTTTATTGTGTGTTATTTATCCTGTCTCAAAGATTTTGAATTTAAGGGGAAACACTTTTCTTTGAAAGGAAATTCTCCTGAAATACATACCTTATCCTTTGAACCATAGATCTTCAAGAAACACGGGAGGACTTTTCTTTTTGAGACACTATGTCTTACCTCCCATATCACTTCTATTTCTTTAATAAGGTGAAAATAGAGAGGAGGAAGATGTAGAAGAAGGTATTTGTGTTAGGTTATTACTCAAGGGGACTCTGTCCTATTTTGAACGAGGTTTCAGTAATGTAGTAAGGTAGTAAAGGTAGGATTAGAACATACACTAGGTTTAATAAGGGTAAATTACCGTAATTTTATAGGTGTCTCTCCTCTTAATTTTTGAAAAGGTAGAGTTTAAGAAATACCTTTTCTTCATTTTTATGTTTTTATTCATTTATTTACAATAGAAAAATCAAACTACTAAACACTCTATTCGTAGATTTAAAAATACATAAAGAGGGAATTAATCGGTGTTTTATATAATCAAAAATAGTTTCTTAATATGTTATATGAGGTTTGTGGGTCCTTTGTAAAAAAAGAAAAGTTATATCAAAGGATGACCGTCATTCGAATCTCATGTCTCTTTGACGAAAATTAGACTGGTGTACACGACTAGTTTTCGTTAAGTACTCCTCCAAGTTTTCCGACGGTATTTAGATCTTTTTAATTCATGATGACGATTCTATGATTTTCCGTCCGTTGAAAGAGTCCGTTAGTTAGACACGAGATTTCATTAGTATTTATTATAAAATTCAATCTTTACCTGTAAGGAATTTAAAGATTTATCGACAAAAGGGTTATTTCTAAAAATTTCCCGTAAACGTATATAGTCAAACTTCATTTTACATGTCAGAATTTCAGATTTGTAGATTTGTATTAATACAATAGAAATCAAAAGATAATCTCGTGTACCTAATTTTATATATTAAGTGTCCTCAATTTATTCTTAGATTGAGTGACGTCTTAGAATTTTTGTTGTATAATTATAATTTATCATTTTTAGCGGTTACAAAAATCATGAATAGTACACAGTCTATAATAAAATTTGTAATTAGGAGTGTCTTTAGATTCTCGAGTTTTTATATAAATTGGAGTTATTTTTACTTCTTGATTCCGTTTCTCTTCATTGAACGGTTTATAGTTTGTCCACCATACTTTACTTCGGACCTTCGTTTATAACCTCCAGACAAAAGTCTCGACTGAAAAATTTTATAATACATTGTATACGTCGTATTAGTGACGAGTAACACATCAAAAAGAAAATACTTGTGTAGTCAAGTCAAGTCAAGTCAGTGAGTCACCACAGACTTAGAAACGCTGAGGGTACCTGACGTCGTGCGGTCCGGAGGGACAGGTAGTGGTTGAGGGCCTCAAATGAGTTTGAGTACAGGTAACTCAGCCACTACGGTAGGTTGGTAGAGTAGGAGACAGCAGGGGAAGAGGAGGGTGGAAGTTAGAAAGCCTCGTAGTCCCATAAATGTTTACTCAGTCAAGAAGGGTAACCCACCGGTTTGATAACCTTAAAGTCGAAGTCGTAGTGAGGAAGGTTACTTATATGTCCTGACTAAAGGAAATCCTACCTGACCAACCTAGAGGAACGTCAGGTACCCTGAGAGTTCTCAAAAGAGGTTGTAATGTCAAATTTTCGCAGTTAAGAAGAAGAGAGAGAAAAAAAATTAAGAAGACACGAGTCGAAAGAACTATCAGGTTGAGAGTGTAGGTATGTACTGATGACCTTTTTGGTATCGAAACTGATCTGTCTGGAAACAACTTTCTCATTACAGAGACGAAAACTTATACGACAGGTCCAACCGGTATTAAAAAGAACGTTCCTCGTTCGTAGAAAATTAAAGAACCGACGTCAGTGGTAGACGTCACTAAAACCTCTGGGGTTTTATTTCAGAGAACGACAAAGGCAACAAAGGGGTAGATAAACAGTACTTCACTACCCTAGTCTACGGTACTAGAATCAAAAGACTTACAACTTAAAATTCGGTACAAAAAGTGAGAGGAGAAAGTGAAAGTAGTTCTCCGAGAAATCAAGAAGAAATGAAAGAGGTATTCCCACACAGTAGACGTATAGACTCCAATAACTATAAAGAGGACCGTTAGAACTAAGGTCGTACACGAAGTAGGTCGGATCGTAAAGAGTACTACATGAGACGTGTATTGAATTTATTCGTCCCACTGTTATATGTTGGAACTGTATGAGGAGGGCTAAACCTTGGTCAGACATAGGGACAGGTCAAGATTGACAACGAAGAACTGGACGTATGTCTAAAGAGTTCTGTATCCAGTCCACCAGACCACAAGGGTAGAGAAATTCATAAAAGGTGTCATACTTGTGTATGAGAGATTGTATAACCTGCGAAGATTACCCGTAGTCAAGTTAAGTCAAGTCAGTGAGTTAGCACAGGCTCAGAAACACTGGGGTACTTACCGTCATGTGGTCCGGAGGGACAGGTAGTGGTTGAGGGCCTCAAGTGACTCTGAGTGCAGGTAGCTCAGTAACTACGGTAGGTCGGTAGAGTAGGAGACAGCAGGGGAAGAGGACGGGGGTTAGGGAGGGTCGTGGCCTCAGAAAAGGTTACTCAGTTGAGAAGCGTTTGGGGAAAATAAGTGGTAGTATATACGTCCGTGATCTTTGATGAGTTATATGTTAATCGATTATTTTCTGTAATGTTAAATAATGGACGAGACGATTTATAAAATTTACGTGTAGTATCTATTGCCAACTTAACAGGATTAAATTTTAAAAAATTCATGTATTAATTATTTTCTACGCGGTTGAAATTATTTTCAGTGTTATTGCCCTTTCCCTTCCATAAATGTCCTTAAGGTCATGAGATTGTCTGATACAGGAAATTAAAAGGTATAGGTGAAAGTAAACATATTAAACAAAATATCACAACTTTAATGTTCCGTATCACTTGTCAAAGTGTAAGACAAAATAGAAATAATAATGTATGTCCTAAGAGGTATCAGTTTTTCTATTTCAACTTACCGACATATATTCAGATACCCCACCTTCACGTAATTGAATACATTGATTTGGGGATGATAACATATAAACCAACAAAAATTAAACATCAGAATTAATATTACGATGTTCCTTTGTTACCTAACAGAGTGTCGTTGTACTGATGTACCTCTCTCTGTTCTGTCCTGTTCTTGTCAGTTTGTAGTCACCATCTAGACCTCTACCTGTACACTCCGAAATGACACTTTGACAAAGTTGAAAAGATGGTATTATTTTATAACTTTTTTTTTTAGAATGACTTACTTTTTAAATAAATTATTTTATAGATAAAGTGTTCCTGTTCTTAAAAACAGGCTAAATAAAACGATCACGGATGTGGTCACTGACTTTGTATCTCGACGTACGGAGTATTATAAGACAACTTACACTTGTTAAACTTATGATATTACTATATTCTTTATTTATTCCTTAGTCGCAATAGAGGTGAAGAGACCCAAACATCAACAGTGAACAACACCCAACATCTAAAAATCAAGAAATCACTGAAAGAAGTTACTGAACACACTTCTGACGTGAAAAATAGTACTTACAGGAACTCTAAAGACGAGGCAACTGATGACTAAACTATCTTTAAATGAATATATAATCCTCGATTTTTTTTTTCCCTTTCCTTTCTATTCCCTTCCTTTCCTTTCGTTCTCTTTTTTTTTTCTGTTCTGTTCTTTTTTCATGAGAGAGTAGAGACGTCTGACCGAGGAGAACCCCGAGAAGACGTTGTGAAGATAAATGTTGAGACGGAATCGGAAGTGAAGGAAAGAGGTGACTCGGATTTCGACTCGGTCTCCACTTTCGGTTCGTAGAGGAGTCCAGAGAGGACTCTTATGTATTTCGGGACCCACACGCGTACCGAAAGATCTTTATATCCGGAAAAGACATATACGTCTTCGGAAAGTTTCGTAAACAAAGGGATACATAGAGTAAGGGTTTGGGAAGGAAGGGTCTCAAAACCAAACTATGAACATGTTAGAGGACAGGGACCAGGATCCACTGGTGTTGAGAATGCAGACAGAAATTTGGGAAAAGTGTTTACGAGGGGTTCAGGACCCTTTCGAGACTTCACTTCGTTTCTGTTCCGAAAGCCCACTGGTAGTCCCTTCGTTGTTTGTCTAGTTACGTATGTTGGTATTAAGAGTCTCTTGTCAGGTATGACGAGGGTGACCGTAGTCATTCGACGTGACCTTTACACCCGGTGACAGGAGCACTGGTGACGATTGGACCCTTCACTCTCTACCATCCGTTCACTGAATTTAGGTTGTTACAAGAGAGTGTCTGAAGTCTATAAAGGAAAAGAAATTCACAAGGGGACCAACGATAATATAAACTCTCTAGACCTTTTTTTACTAGGACTCTCAACAACGGTCGAAATGACCGTTCAATAACGAAATGACCTCCCTACCTCTAAACCTTGGGGGACGAGACGATAAAAAGCCATCACAGTGAGTGTCCGTCTGGAATAATCGCTAATTAAGGAAATGTACAGTATCAAGATAAGTCTGAAATACAAAGAAGAACTCAGTCCAAACCCTTAAATATATATAAAGGTCCTTAAACAGGAGAAAATAGATTCAACTGACCATAAAACCGTATCAAACAAGTATTATAAGGGAACATTAGAAAAAATTAAAGGAATCCCAGTCATTCCTACCTGGAAGAAAGTAAGAACCATAACCATTAAACACAGAGGATACAGAGGATTAATAGATCGGATACTAGTTACGACCTTTTACAAGATACAACGAACTCTTTTTACATATACGGTGTAAGCTCACCTCGTAAATAGATATGTATTCAATCCCACTTAACCGACTTTCATAACAAGGTTAAAAGATACAGGTCCGATTAAAATATAGAGGAATAAGTAAGTTAACAACTCCCATTTTATATTTTTAGAGGTTAATAATAATTGCTTATATGATAAAGAGGAAAGTTAATACAGTCAAAAACGAAATAAGTAAAACTCTGAAACAATAATCTACATACATCTAAATATTAACGATGAAGAAGGACGACATGACTGGGAAAGTTGTACTATTTAATATGAAGAAACAGAGATCATGATAACCAACGGACCATCGTTGATACTGAGAGAGTACTTTTGACAAACGTATGTATAGAAAACGGTAGGAAAATGAAAGTTATATAAAGATAGAAACTTACAGTGTACATAACGAGTGTCTTTTGTATGTCGTCATAGAACGAGAAAAATACGTTATACTAATGGAGACGAGAACTAACACCGTAAATCTTATAAATATAAATTACCTTGAAAACATACTAATCTAAATGTCCACGTTGAAACGAAAAAACATAAGATATACCAAAGACAGAAAGGAGACAGGGAGGGTATAATGGAAAAAAACGTAATTTATAAAAACCAAAGAACGAAATTAACACGAGAACTAAAAAGTGGAAATATTTTTTCAATAGAAGGAGAACTAATGAGGTCCCTAATGTTATACTCATAATTAAGTAGTGTCAGATAAAGTCTAGTTATCATTGATGTAAAACCATTTAACATATTTGAAACGATAGTAGGTAGAAGTAAAACATGGGAGAGTAAACACGATGACAACAGTCTATGACAGGTAAATATACAATATTCGATTTATTGTATATAAAATTTCTTCAATTATCTTCTTGACACCTTTTACATAAGTTGTCAGAAGATAATTGTATATTTTGGTGTAGATAGTGAAACCATGAGAAAACAAACAAAGTGTAACGGAAGACCACATCTAAAGGAAGTCGAACTCCTTGATTCCTTGATTCATAAAGAAAATTCGTAAAAAATAATCTTTACAGACGTCAGAAACAAACAGACGTTTACTTAAATAAAGTGGAAATAAAAAATTCCTCAAAACCAGTCACAACATAAAGTGATGGAGGACCGATGGTGACAGTCTTATTTTCAGTTGGTAATTAGTATAACTACTTAAAAAGATAACACAGTTAGAGAAACATAAACAAAATACTTATAAAGAACCTCAAAGGAACTTCGTACCTAATTGCAAAGAGTAGTTTAAACTCTGTTAAACCGACAATAAAGAATTTTATTAAAAAGAAAGGGAAAAAGATGAGGGAAGGACCCTGAGGATAATGTGTGTACAACCGTATAAATAAGAACAGGTTGTCAACATACTACGAAACAAGTAAAAAGGAGTTAATAAAGAGAGACAAGAAGTCTAACCTTTTAAATTGACTGGATAGGAGTCCGAGTGGTTAAGAAAGAAGACTGTAGAAATCAGACGATAATCCGGGACAATCCCGAAAAGTAAAGTCAAGACATGAGAAATTTAGGTCTTACAGTTCTAAAGATGGGTTAATAATTCTTAGTAAACAACTAAGTAATAACAGTATGAAAGGAAATAAATTTGTACAAGGGAAACCACCACCAAATCAACGATTCTACACAGGCTGAGAACGTTTGGGATACCTGACATCGCGTGGTTCGAGGAGACAGGTACCTTAAGAGGTCCGTTCTTATGATCTCACCCATCGGTACAGGAAGAGACCCCCTAGAAGGGTTAGGTCAGTAACTTGGACCCAGAGAACGTAACGTCCGCCTAGGAAGATACTAGACTCGGTGGTCCCTTCGGAACCTACCGGTTCTCACGTACTTTTAGAAACGTGAAGAGGTCAGAGGTGAGGTGTACATAAGTCGGAGTCAGTCTTTACAAACAGATTTGACGTTGGTGTTGGGTCCGAAACTGGAAAGTTGAACGGTTATAGAAGTGAAGGTGACTGTCGAGAAGACCCACACTAACAGTAAGTGTAGATTTGGTTCACTTAGAGAAAGTCGGTGTCGTCGGTACCGGACGAGGTAGGACTGTCTTAAAGGTATGGATAGTTTGACCCTTCTCCCCTCATCTTCGTTCTTACACTTTTAAAGGTTATAAGAATGCACTATAAGTTGTCAGAAACTTCATATTTAAGAAGAGTCTAACGACATAAGGTGTCAAACTAAAAGTCTCAAGACTTTACCAACACACACACACACACACACACACACACACACACATACACACACACACACACACAAAACCCAGGTCGAAATTTCCACAAAAAATAACCAAAACCAACTCTTAAATGGTTGGAGGAGTAAGATAATATCGGACTCCAGACAAGAAACTAGTGAAAATAATCTCTTCTTTAAGAGTTTCGTCCCAAGAGTATAACCGTATGGTCGTAGTTGACTCTCGAACAATATTCGACATATAAGAGTCCGCGGTGGGGTCTGTATAACTATGTTTTTGAGACTTATACACGTAGTCTTTAGACATAAAATTGTTCGAAAAGGTCTTTAAGACCACGTGTGGTTTCTAATCTTAAAGACTAGGTCTCGAATAAATTATTTTTATTATTAACGACAATCTCAAGAGATAAAGTTCCCTTTTGTCGGTTTATATTTTTGTGAGATCAACAGAATAGTTCCAGTAAAGCGTAATAAACTGTTTCCTAAGTCAAGTCAAGTCAAGTCAAGTCAAGTCAAGTCAGCGAGTCAGTACAGGCTGAGAAACACTGGGGTACTTAGCGTCGTGCGGTCCAGAGGGACAGGTAGTGGTAGAGGGTCTCAAGTGAGTCCGAGTACAGGTAGCTCAGCCACTACGGTAGGTCGGTAGAGTAGGAGCCAGCAGGGGAAGAGGAGGACGGGATTTAGGGAGGGTCGTAGTGTCAGAAAAGGTTACTCAGTTGAGAAGCGTACTCCACCGGTTTCATGACCTCAAAGTCGAAATCGTAGTAAGGAAGGTTTCTTTAGGGTCCCAACTAGAGTGTCTGTTTTCTAATTCCCGTCTGTATAGAAACTTGACCCTAGGTTTCTGAACGTAATTATATAAAGATAAAAATCCGATTTTTTATCACAACGGACTGTACATGTTTCTTCATGATCTTTCCTAAATTCTCGTGGTTGGACTTACAATAGGTCTACATGATGACGCGATGTAAGATTGAAGACCTTCTACTCTAAGTCATGAAGTCCAAGGGTTTTTACATTTGAAGGGTGATAATGGTAAAAAGAAGTGATTTTTCTGGACTGAAATGGTCCTATTACTTCTACATAAAAACATATGGAGCATACATGCAAGGATTTTAGATGTAATAAATACCTGTACGTAAGTTTTCCTTATTCCGGTAAGAAGAAGGTTGACTTTCATAGAAATATCCTCGGTAAAACATTAATTACTAGAGAATTCACTAAAAATCACTTTTTTGTTTGAAATCTTATAGATATTGTATATTATATGAATACGTAAAATTCGTTTCGTTATAATGAATAACAAGTATCTATGTATACATATATCTTGATACTATTTTCTTGTTTGTGAACGTGTACTTTACGTATCACCACTAACGAAGACATACCTTCTCTTTATTTTAACCCTTCTGTTCGTTTCTTCCAAAAGTTAAAATATCTCAAAATAAATAAATTCTTATACTTCCAAGTCAAGTCAAGTCAACGAGTCAGTACAGGTTGAGAATCACTGGGGTACCTGACGTCGTACGGTCCGGAGGGACAGGTAGTGGTTGTGGGTCTCGAACGAGTTTGAGTACAGGTAGTTCAGTCACTACGGTGAGTTGGTAGAGTAGGAGACAGTACGGGAAGAGGAGGATGGAAGTTAGAAAGGGTCGTAGTCCCAGAAAAGATTACTCAGTCAAGAAACGTAGTACACGCGTTTGATAACCTCAAAGTCGAAGTCGTAGTCAGGAAGGTTACTTATAAGTTCTGACTAAAAGACATTCTATCTGACCAACCTAGAGGAACTTTAAGTTCCCTGAGAGTTCTCATAAGCGGTTGTTAAGAAGTCGTAGTTAAGAAGTCGTGAGTCGAAAGCAATATCAGGTTGAGAGTGTATATATGAACTGATGACCTTTTTGGTATCGAAACTGATCCGTCTGGAGAAAACTGTTTCATTACAGAGACGAAAACTTATACGACAGATCCAACCAGTATTGAAAAGAAGGTTCCTCGTTCGTAGAAAATTAAAGTACCGACGTCAGTGGTAGACGTCACTAAAACCTCGGAGTTTTTTATTTCAGAGAGTGACAGAGGTACAAAAGGGTAGATAAACGACACTTCACTACCCTGACCTACTGTACTAGAATCAAAAGACTTACAACTCGAAATTGGGTTGAAAAAGTGAGAGGAGAAAGTGAAAGTAGTTCTCCGAGAAATCAAGAAGTAAAAGACGGTATTCCCACTATAGAAGACGTATAGATTCCAATAACTATAAAGAGGGTCGACATTAGTTTTAATGTCGAACACGAATTAGGTCGGATCGTAAAGAGTACTACATGAGACGTATATTCAATTTATTCGTCCCCCTGTTATATGTCGGAACTGTATGAGGAAAGGGTTAAATCTTAGTCAGACACCAAGGTACAGGCCAAGATTGACAACGAAGAACTGGATATATGTCTAAAGAGTTCTCCGTCCAGTCCACCAGACCATAAAGGTAGAGAACTTCTTAAAGGGTGTCAAACAGCATTAGGTGTTTCAGTTTCCGAAACCGCATCAGTTCCTTCGTCTTTATCTACAAAAAGACCTTGAGAGAACGAAAAAACTACTAGGCTTCCTACAATCGTTAAACTAGAGACCAAGGAGACAGAAAAGATTTAGGTCGAACTTGTAGACCTTCAAGTGGTAAGTACATGACAACTTTGGACCGAACCTCATAAAACTCGTAATGAAATGATCACTACTCACGTTAACACGTAATCAAACTTGTAAGAAGCCGTAACGGAAAGAAACACTGACCTTACTTTTGACTGGTAAAGGTCAGGACACCGGTAACGACTCAAAAGGTTTAAACGACCGTATATCTCACGTGGTGAAAGTGTCGTAGTAGAAAACCCTAAACTTTATCGAGTTGATCTTACGGTAGTGGAGGTGATCGAAACAAATATCACTACGAAAGATTCCGGGTGAACTGAAGCGTAAGGTCCTACAGACCGAAATCCACTCACTAGTAGGGTAACACCAATAGAACCAGTACTTCTAGAAAAAACATATCAAGACACATAAGAACGGTGGTGAAGAATTATAGAAGACGAAGACAATCCAGGTAGGTACAGACAGGACATAGCTCGGGTAGAAACGTACTTTACAAGGGAACCATAGAGATTAAAAGAACTTCTCTAGAGATCAGAAAGGGTAAGGTAACAAAAGGAGATAAAGAAAGGTAACTAGTGACTCCTTCTGAAAAAAAATTAGAGAGGAACGATAAGAAACCTTGAGACGTAAGTCTACCCATATAAAAAGGTAAAGAGGAAACGAAAAGTGAAGAGAAGAAAAGAGTCGATACACATTCCAGAGGAACCTTTGGTAAAACGGAAAAACGTAAAGAAAAAGAATCCCTACCAGAACTAGTGACGGAGGACATGTCAGTACTTGGAGGCAAGTGTAAAGAAGTCCTTGAGATAGTCTAGATTAGGGAACTTAGATAAACAGTTGAAGGTGACATATTAAAATTCCCGAACTGAATCCAGTATGAACTTATTAGATCACCAAAAGGGAAGAAGTTAAATTCAGACTGAAAAGGTTATTCCTCAAGTACTAGACTCGGTGTCAGTCGAGGGTCAGAACAAAAACGACTGACATATCTCGAGAAGGTAAAAACCGACGTTTCTTATATCAGTTAGGCTAAAACTATAACTGGTAGACCACTACAGGTACACATCAGTAGAGCACAACAACCTTCTCCCACAAACGATACTGGTCACGTAAGAGAACCGTTTTGAGATAATCGGAAACGGGACGAAGTAAGACATAAGGTTCCGGTTTAAAAAGACAATCAGGTCCATAGAGAACTGAAGGATGAAAACCTAAGATCAGGGGATATTACTTTTAGCTAGTAAAAACCTACAATCAAGATCTTCCAGAACATCCAGAAGTATCTTGACAAGTTGAAGACGAAGAAGTCGTAATGACCAGTCCCGTATCTGAACCTAATGGTACTATAACTTGCCAAACGGAACCTTTGTTTCTCTAGTAAGACAGCAAAAACTCTGACGTAGGTTCATGACGTAAAGTCTGAGAAAACAACTGATACTACCGATGAGGTAAAGAAGATTCCCTAAGAACGGCCGTCATCATCCATATTACCAGTAGACTCAATTTAAGTGGGTAAGGCCAGGTAAAATCAAGCGACTAAGGATCTTACAGCTGTAAGTGAGAACGGTAGAGGACAAACTGGTGAAGGTTAAACGGAACTAAGTATCTGGATTGTAAGATCCAAGGATACGTTATAACGAGAAATGTCGTAGTTGGAAATGAAGGTAGTGGTCAGTGTAGGTGTGGACCCACAACAAAAACGAAACCACGGTAGAGAAGTAAGAAAGACCTCAATAAAGAGGTACCTAGAGGTCTTCGTATAACCCGTGAATGGTTGGACCCCTCAAGTAGAAAGTCACAGGATAGAAAAACGGAAAAGTACGACAAGTACCCCAAGAGTTCCGTTCTTATGACTTCATCAAACGGTAAGGGAAGAGGTTACGTGGTACAAAACAGTCTTGGGAGGTGGTACTGGACAGATAGAACTCACCGGGATGTACCGTTACCGAGTATTAAAGTAACTCAATCTCTTCCGACACCAGGTACACTAGTCTAACCAATCAAAAGACGTTAACACCAAAAGTAAGAAAGACGGGAGACTACCTCTTCTTATTCTCCGAATACCTTCGAAGGACTACCCTCTCTGACTGTCGTCTCCTTTGACCAAGAACAAGACTGTCCGTCCCGGTACGAGTCATTTAGAAATTAAGTTAAAAGACAACTACCCGTCCGATACAAGGGAGGGTCAAGAAACTGAACTTCGGTTTGATACCACCTCCATTACCTTTATTACCGTGTAGGAAGTTGTCCAGGTCAGGTGTGTGACGGAGTGAGTCACGGGGGTTGGGACGACTGGGTGCGGAGGTGGTTTCTGAAGACCTGTGAGTGTCCGTATAATCTCAGTCACAGAAAACCCCAGTGACGGGGAAAGAGGACCCACGACCACGTGTGTTCCAAAACAAATAAGAGAGGTTCTTAAAGGGGTCAGGACACATTTAAGGCCGCCGACATACTACCCCAATTACCGCAGGAGGTTCTCCCGAATACGGTATGGGTGTAGATGACGTGGGTCTAGGGGACGGGGACGTCGTCAGGTGACGTCTGGACATGGAGGTGTCCTCTGTAAGTTTGTGTCAAGACCGAGTCAGAGACACCTCAGAGACCCAGGACCACGCATGTTCCAAACAAACTCGGGAGACTCGTAGAGACCTCCCATGTCACAAACTAAGATTTACACTAAAGTGGCGAGAATGGTAGAACGACCCCGAAGAGGAAACGGGAACCTGTACCCCATAGAAAAAGACCACCCTAGGTTGTATGGGGAACACTACCAACAAGTCATCGTTCAACATTAAAACCTCAAGAGCGTCCTCTTCTACTCATGCTCAAGATGAGACAGTAGAATCTCTTTTGGGTTCACACTAAGGGTTCTTATACTCTTACAGGAGTATTTAAAACTTATGACCGTTATGACAAACGAGTTCTGTTTCATAGTTGTCTTCCTTCTCATAACCCAAAACGATATCGAATGAACTTGACTCCCCACTAAGAGTCTTCCTGTCTATTCAGATCTTTAATGACTAAGTAGACAAGGGTCTTTTATTGAGACTCCCAATTTTCAATAAAGGTCTCTTACTCCCAATCTGTGTCTCCACTCTGTACCCTTAAAATAAGAGTTTCTTAGTTTAAACAATGAGTCTCTTTAGTCTTTTCATTTCAAACCTTTACGTACTTAGATACCGATGTAGGAATTAGGGTATTGATTAAGGTCCAATTAAATTTAATTACTTAGTACCACGTTACCTCTTTTCTCCCCCTACGTCTCAGACTCTCAGAGGTAATTTTACGATAGACGGGTATAAAACAGTAGGATTGGAGAGACTTAAAAAAGAGAAAGTTTATTGTTGTCCTGGGTAGAGAATCCTGATGACTGTCTTAATTTCCTCTATCACGTACACGGTTGGAATGTGTCACGGACTGTGTCTCGGTCGTTGGGTATTCCAACCGATAGTAATAGTGAGGAAACAAGTAGGTAGGTCGTCAACCATACGTCGATGATGTAAATTCTGGGAGACGACGTAAGACTGGTATGTCTTTGACTTGTTCTGTATCAGGTACGGTAAAATCTTAGATGTTACATAGTTCTTACTCTCTATCAATGGATTCCTGTGATTCAAGTTACTCTATATGATTGTCATCCCTCCTACTGTCAAGACTACACAGGTCGCGTACTTCTTCCCAGACGACTTTTGAATGAATTCACCTGTAGACTTCCTACTCATCCTCAAGTAGACTACTTATCTGGTCCCCAAATCCTGATTATCTCTACATCTTAGTAAGGACCAAATTACTTTAGGTCGATCACTAAATACGAAAAAGGTTGATATCCTCTTTACCTTGGACCTCTAAATACCTACAGTAACACCATATACATGATGTCTCGACTGGGACGTCCGTGTCTGTAGTATATATTGGATAGACACTCAGACTCCGTAACCCATACGAGTCGGAGGCCTTACTCTACGTCTACAACCACTTATAAATCCAATCACCTCCCAAAACACGGGGAACATCGGTAAAGACTTTTGACCCTCAAAAACAGAGACAACAAACAAAACCCCAAACAAACAAAAAAAAAAAAAAAACGGTCTTTATTGGTACGTCGTCTCTGTGTCCTTCGTAAAATCGATGTTCGAGGACTGTCTATGTAGTAAAGAACGAATGACAGAAGACCTCTTACGAGGTTATAACACTTAAAGAGTCAGGAGGACGGAGTAGGGAGGTCAACAAGTGTCAACTCAGGTGACTACAAGAGGTGGGCATTCAAGACAAGTAGAGACGAAGGTTTCGGTCAAAACCTGTGAGTCTATTATTACACCGAAACTGAGATCTGTCAGGGAACCTGACGTTCCTCTAGGTTGGTCAGGTAAGACTTCCTCTAGTCGGGACCCTAAAGAAACCTCCCTTACTACAACTTCGACTTTGAGGTCATGAAACCGGTGGAGTACGCTTCTCAACTGAGTAACCTTTTCTGAGACTACGACCCTCCCTAATCCCCGTCCTCTTCTGCCCCTGTTATCTCCTACTCTACCGACCTACCGTAGTGACTGAGCTACCTGTACTCAGAGTCACTTGAGGCCCTCAACCACTACCTGTCCCTCCGGACCGTACGACGTTAAGTACCCCAGCGTTTCTCAGTCTGTGCTGACTCGCTGACTTGGCTTGACTTGGAAGAGACTCGACCTCGAACTGAACATAATGAAAAAGTTCGATGACATCAGACCTATAGTTGGAGTCGTGACTACGCACCCGAGGTCTGACAACGGGTCTAGAGACGACGACGGTAAGTCTATCTCCCGGTCCCCGGGGTATTCCTATACCCCAGAAGAGACGTGGGAGGCTTCATGTCGTACGAGTGGTGGGAGATGGTGTAAACACGGACTATTCGAAGACAACCTAAGGAGAGAGGGAGGAAAGTGAAGGTCCGGGTCGACGGACGACGTGGACGTGTCATGGACCGGTGGTTAAGACAAGACACCCTAAGGAATCGAGAAGGGGTCACGATTCATTAACGACCTTGTCCCTTTACGATAACAAGGAACAAGCAGGACACGAAACTCTCTGTCGGAATTGTGTACGGGACGGGATTTCCTACGGGAATCGAATGAAAGAGGACTGGATCATCCCAACGTACTCGATCTTATATAGTGTGAGGTTCTATATTTTTAAATACTGAGACCCATAAATTTATTAACTTTCTTTCCAAGAAATATTAGTCATGATGTGTCCTACTTTACTCGATGAGAATCCTATTGGAAGATAGATATAAATGTACATTTTAGGAAAGCGAATAAACCCCAATTTATTCCATGGTGATAGATATAATCAAAGGGTGTTTTCTTTGAGAGGAGACGGTGTGTAATAAACCTGAAGATAATAGGTTGTTAAGTCCTATAAGAAGAAATGAACCTATATTGTAGCGGTGTAGAATGTTAATGGGTCGTAGAAAGTCAAACTCTGAGATTACTATTATTACTGTTGATACCATTATTGGTGCATAGACAGTAGAACATAGACTTTTTGTGAAAGGTTACTCGTTAATCAATAAGGTGGAGACATTTTATCAATGTATAGTAATATTGGTGGAAAAGTCTCCTCCTTTGGTCCTGTGCTTTATTGTTTAAATAAAATTGAGTAATTTTTTTAAAATCACTGAAAAAAGGTTTGTGTCTCGACGTCGTTATTCACTAGTACCTTTCGTTTTCCTTTCCTGTAACACCAAGTGTCCACGTGTTATAGACACTGACCTGAGGACTCTAGAGGTACCTAAATGACGGTACGGCTTGACAAGTACGGGGGATAGGGGGTGACGAATAGAGGTCAAATCTCCATTTACTTCCGTCGAGGTTTATTGTTTTTTTCCTAAGAATTATCACGACTTTAATTTATCTAATATTTTCACCGAAAGTTTTTTGAACAGGATGGAACATAAAGACACCTCGGTTTTGTACATGTTATTTTTCAAGAGAGGGTATTGACTTCCCTCTGTTAGTTCACTGGGGTCCTATGTTCTCTGAACTGTCATATAACGGACCTGAGAATAAAGGATGACACGAGAAGGTCCAATGTAAGTCTCAGAGGGACCCCTATAGATTTTGTCCTCGAGTTATTTAAAAAACAAACGTATCAAAACTTTTCTAAAATGGAAATTATGTTCTTCCATTCGATGTGTTCGTATTATTATATAGATGATATGTTAATCCATATATATATCTGTATAGGCAACGTCGACACGTTTCATGAAGGATTAAGATTTGATAAACAAAAATCTATACTTAGATACGAAGATTCGTAAATTCAGGGTAGATCGGTCGATTCGAGTCACTCTCGTAAGTATTTTCAGGTCTTAAGAATACTTCCTTAAAGGTAAAGACTTTTCCCTCTAAAGTAAATTTTTTTAATAAAACATTAATAAAAAGGGATAGAAACTCGTACTAAATGGATAGGTTTATAAAGAACTGTCTTAACGAATTTGAAGTATAAAAGGGTTTCAATTGATACTTTGTTTTTACATTTTCTTTACATTTTATTATAAGTGGTAAATACTTTGATATAAAATTTTACGATAGGGGGTTTAGTTTTTGTTTCACCTTTGTTTTCTTGAATTTACTCATAGGTAACCTCTCGTACTTGTGTATCTTTATGATAGAAATCTCTATGTATAAATCTAATCTATAATTCTACCTTAGATATGTGACTTTTTCTGTATGGTTGGTTCGTCGTATATTTATAATACACATAGTGTTAAGTTGTTTATATGAAGTTTTTATTTTAGTATTCAACTATCCTTATTATACTTGTAACTGACCTGTAAACTGCTATATACTTTCGAAAAATCAAAATTTATACTGTAAAAATACTACAACTTTTTTTAATTCTTTTTATGTGAAAGATAGAAACTCTCCATGTATAGTTTTATAGAAGTCTATTTTACTATACTAAGAATATAAACGTAGTTTTATTAGATGTACGAACTCATCTACCTCTAAATCTACTTTGTTCTAACAATAATCAACTTTTGACTACTTCAAAGTACTACCATTTTAACTTAAGTATTATGACAAAATTAGATCTATACGTGTAAATTTTAAAAGATTATTTGAATTTTTTTATTATTGTCTTAACTATGTAGTCAGAAAACCACCCCCACCCTTCACCCAAGTTTAAGGGAAAAAGAGGTCAAATGTAAAACCGTCGAAAAAGTCGTTCCTAGATACTGATTAAAAAAGTTACGAATAGATTTTTACAGGAATAAAACGGAGTGATAACTTACCTGTAAGAGTACCCATTTCTTAAGGTCCTATTGTGATTAAGGGGAGTCAATAATGAAGTAACAGAAAATGATAGATAAAGATAAACATTAAATAGACAGTTAGATTATTAACAAAGAAATATCTTTTAAGAAAGACTACAGAAATTTAGAAATGGACAGATCTACTTACCTATTTCTTCAACACCATGTATATATGTTACCTTGTAATGAGACGGTATTTTTCCTTGAGTTTAGTTGACTAAATTCAGTCAACTTGACTGTATTTACTTGGACCTCGGACAATATGTCTCACTTCATTCAGTTTTTCTCTTTTTATTTATAACATATAATTGTGTACGTATATCTTACCATGACTACCTGGATAAACGTTCCGTCCTTATCTCCGTGTCAGTATCTCTTGTCTCAACCCCCGTGTCGTCCCCTTCTCTTCCCCTGTTAGTCTCTCGTCGAGACTGTGTACATACGACGACGATTCAACGAAGTTAGCACAGGTTGAGACACACTGGGGTATCTGCCGTCGGGTGACCCGAGGGGGTAGGGACCCTAAGAGATCCGTTGTTATGATCTCACCCAAGGGTAAAGGAAGAGGTTACGTACTTTCACTTTTCAGTTTCACTTCAGCGAGTCAGCACAGGCTGAGAACCGTTCAGGTACCTGACGTCGGGTGGTCCGAGGAGGCAAGTACACTAAAAGGTCCGTTCTCATGGTGTATATTTTGTCGATCGATCATTCGTCAACGACATATTGTGTCCCTCAGGTTAGGTCACGAGACACTGTTGGATCCATCCACCCTATCCCATCCACCCTCCCTTCAAATGTCCCTCTCCTTTTTACGTGTCATACCGACTAAGTACAGGAATATACCGTCTTTGGTTGTGTTGTAGTATTTCATTAATTGAAGTTTAATTTTTATGTAAATTTTTTTCTTTTTCAGAAATGGATAAAAGACAAGATATCGAAGTGATATTACACAGGCGAAGAACCAAATTAAAAAGGAGTCATCTTTAGTTATTACAGATAAAAACTCTATTAAATAAAGAAACCGTTACCACTTTTAAAAAGTCTATAGAAGAGAAGTTTATAACAGACAAAACGTTAGGATGAAAAACCTTAAGGGTGACAAATATACACTTTATAGACGGGAAATAGACGGAACAAAGACAGGAAGGGAAAGTATAAAATTTTCTCCACCGTTCTTATGTGTCTTCTTAACATGTTTTTTCTAGAAGTAGTGGGTCTATGAGTGTTACCACATTAGTGAGTGGATCTCGGTCTGTAGGACTTTACACTTCAGTTCACCCGGAATCTTTCGTAGTGATGTTTGTTTCGATCATCTCCACTACCTTAAGGTCACCTCGATAAAATTTAAGACTTTCTTCTACGACACTTTCACGACGTGAGTTGTACCTCGTTTAAACCTTTTGAGTCGTCACCGGTGTCCTGACGTTTTCCAGTCAAAAGTAAAGTTAGGGATTCTTTGCGTTACGGTTTCTTACGAGTTTGATGGTGTGTTAACGTGAGTAGAGTGTACGATCATTTCATTACGAGTTTTAAGAGGTTCGGTCCGAAGTCGTTATGCACTTGGCTCTTGAAGGTCTACAAGTTCGACCAAAATCCTTTCCGTCTCCTTGGTCTCTCGTTCAACTGTTGTAGACGACCTAGTACCTTTTTCGTTCTCTCAAGGTCTTTTTGTAGATAAAGACGAAATAACTGATACGGTTTCGGAAACTGACACATCTAGTGTTATTTGACCCCTTTTAAGACTCTCTCTACCCTTATGGTCTGGTGGACTGGACGGAGAACTCTTTAAACATACGTCCGGTCCTTCGTTGTCAATCTTGACCTGTACCTTGTTGTCTGACTAAGGTTTATCTTTTTCCTCATGCAGTTCCGACATATAACAGTGGGACGAATAAATTGAAGATACGTCTCATGTAGTACTCTTTGCGACCCTACCTTCTTCGTGTTCGACCTTAGTTGTAATGGTCCTCTTTATAGTTATTGGAGTCTACACGTCTACTGTGGTGGGAATACCGTCTTTCACTTCTCCTCGATTTTTCGGAGAACTACTTTCACTTCACCTCTCACCTTTTTCAACCGAATTTCGAGTTGTACTTCTTTTGCTTCTAGTACCGTAGGCCAGGGTAGTGAAGTACCCTTTATCTACCCCTTTGTCACCTTTGTCACAGTCTGAAATAAAACCCCCCGAGGTTTTAGTGATGTCTACCACTGACGTCGGTACCTTAACTTTCTGCGAATGAGGAACCTTCTTTTCAATACTGGTTGGATCTACCGTATAACTTTTCGTCTCTGTAATGAAACGGCTGATTCCAGGCAGATCAGTTCCTACACCAAAAAGGTCATCAGTACATACCTACACTCTCAACCTGACACTTCTTCCGACTCGTGACTTCTTAACCACGCAAACTTGACACCACAACCTCTTCTGAGAACTCTCAGGGAACCTGACGTTCCTCTAGGTTGGTCAGGTAAGACTTCCTCTAGTCGGGACCCACAAGAAACCTTCCTTACTACGATTTCGACTTTGAGGTCATGAAACCGGTGGAGTACACTTCTCAACTGAGTGACCTTTTATGAGACTACGACCCTTCCTAACACCCGTCCTCCTCTTCCCCTCCTGGCTCCTGTCTACCGACCTACCGTAGTGACTGAACTACCTGCACTCAAACTCACTTGAGGCCCTCAACCACTACCTATCCCTCCGGACCGCACGACGCTAAGTACCCCAGCATTTCTCATCCTGTGTTGACTTGCTGACTTGGCATGACTATATGGACACCACGTAAAACCCATTAAGGATGTTACAATAGGAGGTTCAGTGATTAGGAGAGAAATCGATACAGATTATACTACAATATTTTAGATAATAATCTAAAAATTGAAGTTTCAGGTATAAAGAGTTAGGATCCTAATCCTAAACAAAGAAAACTGTAGATGGAAAAGAATTAGTATAAAATAGTGAAAGGATCTGAAACTTAAGAGTAAAAATGTGTAAATTAACAACATTTGTGTAAATAATGACAAAAGTTAAGAGAAAATACCACGATAAATCGATAGAATTCACGAAGTTTCAGATTAGGATTATAGATGACACTGAGAACGTATAAACTCCATTTAAAATCTGTTCAAATCTAAATACCTCTTTAAGTCTTCTATCATGTCTTTCAAGGGTACATGAAGTGTAGGTCAAGGGTAATAAGAATTGTAGAATTCGTTCACACCACGTAAAGTTGTTACTTACTTGGTTGTGACTGTATATTAATAAGAATCAAAGAATCAAAATAGATCATACAAGAAGACAAGGTCCTATAGTAGGTCTTCTCATGTAATCTCAATGTCTTGTCATGTAATCTCAATCAACAGTACAGAAGAATTCGAGGAGGATCCACACTCTCAAAGAGTCTAAAAGGAAAAAAATTTACTATAGTTTTACACTATCCAAATTCCACATAATTAGGTTATAAAACAACTTACGGGGAGATAACCTTAAACAGACTATAAAATGAGTACTAATCTAACTACAATAGCTAAAACTCTCTTATATTTTCCATAACGTCATAAAAGTTACATAGTATAGTTTCCATGTCGGATAGTTATACTAAATAGTGACTCTCACCATTTAAAGTAATGGTCCGACTCCATCACAAATAGTACAAATAAGTCATATTTCAGTCTCAAGAACACAAACCCTAATAGTGTATGTGTCCATGACATCTAAAGTCATGGTTTGTGTTACTTCGAAGGTCTATGTCTATCTTTGAAGAATCTCAGGAAGAACGTCAGCGGAACTCGGTCATGTCTTAAAGAAACAAAAGTTTAGGTGGGAAGACAACTCTAATATTATTAGAGTCCTTGAACCGAAATCAATCAAATTCCTGGATTCGAGATTTGAGGATGCAATACGTTAGGATACAGATGAGGGGTTTACTCTTGAGCGGAGTACCGGGGGTCACCGGTTACGAGGTAGTGGTAGATGTGATGGTGTTCCATGGATGTCAGATGTAATGTCAAACCAAGTGAAACAACAAGGTCATGAGAGAATAAATACCGTTGGTTTCTATATTAAAGAAAGAACGTTCCACTGACTGTATAAGTTACGTAAAAAAGTTAGGATTGAATATACAAGTCAAGTCAAGTCAGCGAGTCAGTACAGGCTGAGAAACACTGGGGTACTTAGCGTCGTGTGGTCCGGAGGGACAGGCAGTTGTAGAGGCCCTCAAGTGAGTCTAAGCGTAAGTAACTCAGTCACTACGGTAGGTCGCTAGAGTAGAAGCCATCAAGGGAAGAAGAGGACGGGGGTTAGGGAGGGTCGTAGTTTCAGAAAGGTTACTCAGTTGAGAAGTGTACTCCACCGGTTTCATGACCTCGAAGTCGAAATCGTAGTAAGGAAGGTTTCTTGTGGGTCCCGACTAGAGGAAGTCTTACCTGACCANACCCTAACCTTACTTTTGACTGGAAAACGTCAGGACACCGGTGACGACTCAAAAGGTTTAAACGACCGTATAACTTACGTCGTAAAAGTGTCGTAGTAGAAAGTCCTAAACTTTATCGAGGTGACCTTAAGGTAGTGGAGGTGATCGAAACAAGTATCACTACGAAAGANGTAGGTATGTACTGGTGTCCTTTTTGGTGTCGGAACTGATCTGTCTGGAATCAGCCGTTTCATTACAGAGACGAAAAGTTATACGCCAGTTCCAACCAGTATTGAAAAGAAGGTTCCTCATTGACAGAAAATTAAGGTACCGACGTTAGTGGTAGATGTCACTAAAACCTCGGGTCTTTTTATTTCAGACTGTGACAAAGGTGACAAAGGGGTAGATAAAGGGTACTTCACTACCCCGATCTACGGTACTAGAAGCAAAGGAAGTACAACTCAAATTCGATTGAAAAAGTGAGAGGAGATAGTGAAAGTAGTTCTCCGAAAAATCGAGAAGAAATGAAAGACGGTATTCCCACCACAGTAGACGTGTAGACTCCACTAACTATAAAGAGGGCCGTTAGAACTAAGGTCGAACACAAAGAAGGTCAGGTCGCAAAGAGTACTACATGAGACGTATCTTCAATTTATTCGTCCCACTGTTATATGTCGGATTTGCGTGAGGAAAAGGATAAACCTTGGTCACACAACAAGGTACAGGTCAAGATTGACAACGAAGGACTGGACGTATATCTAAAGAGTTCTCCCTCTAGTCCATCAGACCATAAGGGTAGAGAAAGTCTTAAAAGGTGCCAAATAACACTAGATGTGTCAGTTTCCGAAACCGTATCAGTTATTTCGTCTTTATCTACAAAAAGACCTTGAGAGAACGAAAAAGGTACTAGGTCGCCTACAAC